>JASDQU010507266.1:0-14983 GCA_032191745.1 Picea mariana
TTCTTTTAAAAGATGTTAGAAAGAAAAGTTATTTAGAAAAGTTGGTTAAAGAGTGTTCAATTTGCAAATATTTGTTGTTGAAGAAGAAGTAATTTTGTTTCTAGCATTTGTTCTTCTCTTTCATCTCTTAACAAACATCACCAGTTTCATTTCCGTTCCTTTGAATTAAGACAAACCACTTAAAATCAACGCTTAATTAAAAAAAAATTAGACTTTGTGTTTGTAGGGACCATTAACTAGATTAGGCTAGAGCCTTGATTTAGGTTGGAGAGGAAACTCTTCAAGGATATAAAACAAACATAGGATTTTGTGATAGGGAGTGAAAAAGTACAGTAACGTGGAAATTATCCGGGACCCCCCTCTAACACAAGGGCTAAACATGAGGTCGTGTGTGGAAAAGTAGCAGAGATAAACCCTCCAAAGTCAGACCACACGTAGTGGGGAACACATATAGAGGAGTTGTCTTGGGATTCTGTTGATCGCATTTTCCACTGATCTTTGTGGGTCTTGAATCTGTTTGAGGTCCTCAATCGTCTTCTGGAACACTTACTTTCGATACCCTTGATAGGTTTCGGGCTTGATACCTGACTCATTGCGGTCCACCCGACTGTCGACTATACCCACCTGGTAGTTGTTCATGAGCTAGAAACCTAGTTTCCTTTTACTTTAGGGACTTACACAGGTGACTACGGGGGTATACTACAGTACCTAGGGAAAACATCATGCCACACTTTATAGAGTATACCCGGAGGGTGCTTCCATATTCGATTTGCACTTGCACTAGTAAGTTGCTCTAGTGTTGGCTGGTGTAACTGTTCTTTCAACTGGTTGTAGTGGTTTGATTTCTTTATCTCTAGAAACTTTTCTAGTGCCTGTTTTAGTCTTCAATGTTAGAAATCCCTAGTGTGTCATTGATATTCTTCCACAGTGGAAGATCAAGAGCTACATTGATCATGAAGGATCTTGAGCCTACCGCCGGTTAACTTGGAGACACCATCGCCACCACGAAGGTAAAGACTTGAACAAGAAGGGTCATTTGAGGAGATCAGCCCACAGGAAACTATACCCAAGACAACTCCGAGAGGAGAAAATTCGATTATGGAGGAACCGACTATTTCTGACCTTGGATCAGAAGCTCTTGGTCCATATAACCCTCTAATCTCTGACTTGTCAGTGCCACTTTTGATACAACCTTCCCCTCCAAGGGTAATGCATCACGAGCGTCAGATAGTCCTGCAAGCAGTGATGGAAGAAAATGTTACTACTTCATTGGGGAGTCCTCATACTCCCTCTACGGTTGCCACCACCGGGGGCGTTCCACCTCCTAACTCACCTTCGCAGTTCTGGGCCACTATGGTCTCGACCGCCTCTACTACAGGAGTCAGTCGATGACGTCTCAACAAGCGTAGCATCCAAATTCTAGCCTAGGCCATGGTTTTTACCAAAACCTAGGCAAACAACCTAACTTTTCCTAGCAACCTAGTGCCATCCAAATCCCAAGCTTCTATCCTCCTGTACATACTCAACAACCTAAGCTACCATTTCTGGCAACTTTGCATTTGCCTGACTTGTCAAGATTATTGAACAACCCAATCTGTCATGATCCATGTTAGCCTGTTATGATAACCAAGTTTCCCTCAGACATTCCAAAGTTCGAGGGAAAGCCTAATGAAGATCCAGTGTAGAAGACAACTCCAAATCCACTCTCATCCAAAGCTGACACTGAGAGAAAATTAACTATCAACTTTGGAATATATAACACCGCATCAACCTCTAGAAGACCTCCTAACTCTAGTTGGAATCTCACCCTTCCAACCCCCTTTACTGCAAGTTGTAGGCCGGCTCCACAATTCACTATGCAGTCTAAGTCTATCTCTGTAAGATCGATGAAAAATGACCTCAACCCAATCATGTTCTGAGAGGCTCCACTGCCCACAAAACAAGACTCAATGTCCACGAACGCTAGGCACCCACTACCCATGGGACCATTCATGAGAGAGAAATCCTTCTCATATCTCTCAACAAACTCTACAACCTCTGTTGAAGCTGACACCTCTGGTTCTAGTTTCTTCTTCTTCTTGTTCGGACATTGACTAGCATAGTGGCCAGTCTTGTGACATGCAAAGAATTTCACCTTGCTCATGTCCTTCTTCTTCTCATTTCCCTTTGCCACAAGATCAACATTCTTGTCGTTTGCACCATCCAATTCCTTTTCCTAAGACCCCTCCTAGATCTCCTCCTGCATAAAATCATCCCACAATCTTCTCCAATCAGGGAGCTTCTCTCTCCCCTCCACATGCTTGATGAAAACCTCCCACTCCTTAGTGAATCCTTTGAGGGATATCCACACCAAATTTGAGTCAGGAATGACTTCTCCAATAGCTGCCAACTCGTCCTTCACCTGTGCAACCTGGGTGAGGTAGGTGGCCACACTCTCTCCTTTGACCATCGTAGCTTCATGGAGCTTGTCCCAGAGAGCCATTTTCTAGTTCTCATTCTTATCCTCATACAAGCCTTTCAGTGCAACCCACATTTCATTGGTTGTCTTCTTCTTATCCAAGTGTGGAATAAAGTGGTATTTGACTCCATCCAAGATGATTCTTCGAGTCTTGGCTTCCTTCACCTCATGAACACCAAGAGATTAGATATCTAAAGTAGGTATAGGCAAAATGGTGTTCGTAAATGACCAGAATTTGTTCTCCTTGAGAACACTGTTGATTCTAACCTTCCACTGCAGGTAGCTGGAGACCCCCTCCAATCTATCTTCAAAACTAATGTTGGAATTCATCTTTGTCCCCTTGACAAAGAACCTTTTCTGCCTTTCTTCAAGAAAATGTACCAGTAAATCACTTGTTGTCCCAAGTGCCAAACTCATGCCACTGAACTTCAAAGTACCTGCTCTGATACCATGTTAAAATTAGTTCAGAAATTCACTATATCATACCCATATTTCAGCCTCCAATTAAGTCTAAATAGTCAAGCCTGAAAACCATAACTAGATGCACTTAATGAGAAGAAACACTAAACAATATAGTTCTGAAACTAAATTTGTAGCGGAATCATATACTAACAGTGGACAAAATACCCATTATGCACCATGAAAAATTTTGGTAAAACCACAAGAAGAATAACACATAAAATTGTGACAAATTGAGGAGAATTCTTTATAATTCTCCAGAGAAAGATATTGAGATTACATCAGTCATTTATAGAAATGATATAGCAAAACCCAACTCAGAAAATGTGCCTCTTCTACACTCAGATAAAATTGTGCCAAAGATTCTAGAAATTTGTGCCAAGTTTCAGCCTATAAAACTGCATGTGAATTTTGTTATAAAGTTGAACTGTACAACCTGTACTTCAACAATAATATTATTTGAATAGTGGGCACAAACTTTTGTACCAACAGTAAAGGAAAACCTAGAAATAAACCAACAACTTGCCTTGAAATCAGAACCATGATTTCAGTGCATACCTTAGTTGTATCTCTAGCAAATCCGTACAGTATGAATTCCTTTATCAACTGTACGGCCCTATTATATATCAACAACTATTGTCTTGGGATGCATGCCCTCTTCCTCTCCTGAAAGATGTGCCTCCCTTTCTTTTTGTCCTTCTCCTTTCTCCACGCTCAAAAATTCTCTTGGGATGAGTGACCCTTCACCTCCCACAACTCTCTCCTCAAAGTGTGTGCCCTCCTCTCCTAATGAGCTTCTTTTATCAATTTTTTAAATGTAACTGCCCTAACCCTTGGTCTTCCAATGAGATTGATGGTCAAGATTAGATCTTGTCCTCATGATATCAACAGTCATGACTTAATCATTCATTGAGGTCACTTAGGTCATTAAAGTGACTCAAAACATCATAAAGTCACTTTTACATTAAAAAATAAAAAGACCCAACTTTATAAAATCACTTTATAAAGTCACTAGGAGAATTTTTTCTTGGTCACTTCCTCATGTTGAGTGCTACCAATGCAGAAGTACCTACAAGATACCAAATCTCAACAATTTCATCATTGGTCATTGACTGGGTTGTCTCCCTTGTTTTCGATGACAAGACATCTATTCACACATTGGGATTCATGCAGTGTCTTGCATGCCATTATCCGTATTGGTGGTTTCCTCACCTTTGTCAACAATTTTCCTCATTAGATTCTATTCAGAGGGTCTTTTTCGTGTACCGCTTGCACTTGGAACACGCAAAAGATGCACAGGTGGTTGGTTTGTGAACATGTTCTTCGTTCGATTTCCTCCAAATCATGAAGCTCCTACTTTATACCTCGTGTTGAATGATGAGAGATTCCTTAATGCTCTCCTTTCAGGGGGTTTCCTTCCATCGAATTTAGCTCATCTATTTTGGAAATGAGACCTAGAGTCCTATGAGTACCTAGAGGCCTGCAGTCATTAGTGGCAGGTTCTCTCACCATCGACAGTTGGGAATACATCAATGTCTCTTGATCGATGGATTCTTCAAGCGTTCGACCTCGACTCCTTTATTCAGACTTGTAAGAATGTAATTGGTTCCTTGATACTTACTTTATTCATCGGTAGGTTGTCTCGCATTTGTTAACGATATACCTCAATGACCGGTAATCAAACAAAGTCTCATTATGTTGGACCTCAACTCCTTTATTCACACGATGTAGACTTGCACCTTTGGCAGATTGTGTAGAAGACTTGAAGACATCAGTATGTAGCCACAGCTTTCCTGAGTTGTTGCTTCCTTTTCATTGGACCAATACCTATTTGACTTCAGTGGTCATGGGATATCAGATTGTACTCCATTATATACAAATATCTTCAGATTGATTTTGAGATGGGTTCTACTGGGCCTTGTTCGTGACTATAAAAGAGTTTGGCATGTAACCACATTTGTATTTGCCTATTCATGGCCATGTATAGTTTTTGGTATATTTTCACATGGATCTGCAGTGTAATTCAAATTGGCAACCATGTATGCAAAGTCAGTACAAATTGTAATGACCAACTAGTTCTTCCAGCTAGTTCCCCATCACTCCACTTTTGGGTTTTTATAATGTATTTCAGCCATCGCAAATACTCCTCTAACATCACACATTAGGGGGAATCTATTATAGCAATATTTTCCTCACCCCATGCAATCTTGCATAGAAGGCCTTTTTCCATTTCCCTATGCATAATTTTAATCCCTTTTGGCAAATCCCAGAGATAAAAATACAATTTTTCCACATATACGCACCTTGCCTACTATACAACATGCGTATACACAAGTTGCACCACTACAACTCGCATACATCAGGAAATGTGCCCAAAATTGAAAAATAGTGTCGGGTTTCCATGTCATGACAGGAGATCAATGATCCTTGGCATTCCATATATTGGAAATGTTCTGACTCGACCCTTCAATTCCACTTGAAGGCTATAAATGGGCCAAGTCCGAGCTATGGAAAAAGAGGAGAGAAATAATTCAACTTTGAAAGAAAATTTACTTTGGAGGAACTATTCACTTCACATTGAGTATGCATCCCTTTATCCTGTAAGTCTGAACACAGTGTTCATCCCCCAAGCTCTTCCCTTATTGAGTGATAACTCCATTGTCTCTCTTACATGAGCTTGTCTTTGGTGGAGGATTGAAGTGGTGGAGGCCCAGCTGGAAGGAACTTAGTTTCTCGGTTCCGAACCGTGCCAAAACAGAAGTCTGTAAATTATTCACTTATGTTGAACATATCTTAATAGAAATACTCTTTTCTCGTCCAATTGATATCTTGAAAATATTTGAATTATTATTCCATGGGCGTATTTTTTATGAATGTTAATGGATTATGCTATTGAATGTGCTAACATCATATATTATCACCATATGCTTGCATTGCTTGGTTTATGAGGACTAGTTGTAGGTATATTGATTTGGGTCAAGTGCTCAACGGTGGACTTCATCGAATGTCTAGATGGGTAGACCTCTTATCTTGTCTTGCTAGCATACTTGTTTATATATCATACTTGAGAATAGAGTTGATTTCTGCAGTCATTCCCATTTGTTGTGGTTTTCCCCTAGCCATAGAGATATTTTCCTCACACTTATGTTGAAGAAGAACAATTCCTATATTTGACTAAGTTGGACGAAACACAGCGTGATGTTGCTCTCATTAATGAGATGTATCAAAAACGAATGAAGAGTCAATATGAAAAATTCGTTCAACCTCATGATTTCACAGAAGGAGACCTAGTCCTCATTTATGACTAGGCTCACGATAAGTTGGGGATAGGAAAGTTAGAACCTCTGTGGCATGGACCCTATATCATAACATGTGTATTACATAGAGGTTCCTACAAGCTAGTTGACTACGATGGAATATCTCTCGGTGAACCCTGAAATGGGATTTACCTCGAGAAGTACTATGTATAGAACATATGGCATGTGTGCTTTGCACATTATTGTATATTTTTTTATTTCATTTGTATTTTCTCTTGCGTTTATGAGTTTTGTTTTATCCGCTTATACTTTGTCTTGTGATTGCTTGTGCATATGACATCTCCCTTTTCCATATTTTTTAGTTTTGTGGATGGTGTTAGTCGGCACACCCAGAACATTGCTTTTGCAGCTTGGGTCATTTACCACTCTGATGAGTTGGTGAGTGTTATAACCCTAATTTGCACCAGACATGCATACCTGGCATTGGGCCATCTTACTTACTATATTTTCCAAGCCAATATTAAATAGCTCTTCTTAAAAAACAAATTTTTGAAGATGTACGCGCCCTGCACCACTACTGCTCGCGTATGTACACTAGTTGCACCACTACTGCTCGCGTACTTATGCTAGTTGCACCATTACACCCCGCGTATACTTACAAAAGTTGCAAGGGATTCGTTGAGATTACAGGCTATTGGGTGGTTTCCTAACCAATTGACTGCCTATATCCCATCACCCAACTGAATAACCATATTTTTGGCATACAAAAAGAGGTGTTGGGGTCTCATTCCAAAGAGAAACATAGCAACAGTGAAACTCTGCCCATTTTTCTTTTCCCCCTTGCCCCAAGAATTTGCAGCCACATTGTGAGTTTTGAGCTAGAATTCCTTATTCTTGTCCTTTTTCCTCATCCATAAGCCTATGCCCATTCTCTATAGAGAAGTGTGAGAGAAGAAGGATACGTGGAAGTAGTTAGATCTTGGTGAAGAGGAGCCCAGGAGAGGAGTTTAAGGTAAGACTATTGGATCCCTATACTTTGTATTTTATGCATGAATGTGGGGTGTCGTAGAGATAGTTGATAAAAGTAGGAGACTTTAGACAGTTATCTCTACCTGCACTTTAGAACCCTAGTTTAGTCTGTAGTGGGTTTTTCCCACTATAGCAGAATTGGCGACCATACTGGGGAACCTCTAGGGTTTTTTGGGGATGTTTTTGGGTGTTTTAATTGGTTTAATTACCTCTTTGAGTTCTCTGTAAGTTACTATGTCTTTAAGGGATTTTGGTATACCATACCAACATTCTCTGCCTTGTTCCTTTGACTGTTTTTTTTTTTTTTGAGGAGTTACAGAGGTGTACGTGGCTTGTAGAAAGTTTTCCTGCGTACATACGCACCCTACCTTTGGATAGCCCGCATACATACACAGGTTTCTTAAGTATCAGTAGCGTGCCTATGTCAGGAATCCTTTTATTAAGGAGAGGTAGTCATCCTCTCCCCTGATTGAAGTCTAACTTCTTAGGGGTTTCTTGATTTTTCCCTGGTCTCTGTAGTTACAGTCTTCGAACCTAGGTTTTACATCTGTTTCTTTATCTTTTAATGATTGCTTGTGTTTTTGTTGAAAGGGTTTTTGTGATGAGTATGAGTCTTTTATGTCTTAGCCTTAGTGGTTCTTTCAGTGACTCCCTACAATCCGCAGTAGACCTTAAGTCAGTTTCTTGGGTCTTGTCTTGTCTTTTCTTTTCCCTTTTACTTGCTTTAGAAGAAAAGAAAAGAATTCATTTTCAAGTTTCTTATTTTGGAGCATAAAAAAAAAAAGTTTTCAGTTTCTTTTTTGTTTAAGTAGTTAGGTTTGTTGTTTTTCAGGAAGAAGAGTGCTTTCTTAAATTCTTTACTGAATAATTAGGACTTTGAGTAGCTCGTAGCCGAGAAAAAATCAGTTTTGAGTTTTTCTTTTAAAAGATCTTAGAGAGAAAAGTTAGTTAGAAAAGTTGGTTAAAGAGTGTTCAATTTGCAAATCTTTGTTGTTGAAGAAGTAATTTTTTTTCCAGCATTTTTTCTTCTCTTTCGTCTCTTAACAAACATCACCAGTTTCATTTCCGTTCCTTTGACTTAAGACAAACCACTTAAAATCAATTCTTAATTAAATTTTTTTAGACTTTTTGTTTGTAGGGACCATTAACTAGATTAGGTTAGAGCCTTGATTTAGGTTGGAGAGGAAACTCTTCAAGGATATAAAACAAACATAGGAGTATGTGTTAGGGAGTTAAAAAGTCCAATAACATGGAAATTATACTGGACCCCCCTCTAACACAGGGGCTAAACATGAGGTCATGTGCGGAAAGGTAGCGGAGATAACCCATCCAAAGTCGGACCAAGCATAGTGGGGAACGCATCTAGAGGGCTTGTCTTGGGATTCCATTGATCTCATTGATCTCATTTTCCATGGAGCTTCATGGGTCTTGAATCCATTTGAGGTCCTTAGTCATCTTCCAGAAAACTGCTTTTGATACCCTTGATAGGTTTTGGGCTTGATACCCTACTCATTGCGGTCCACCCGATTGTCGACTATACCCGCCCAGTCGTTGTTCATGAGATGGAAACCTAGTTGCCTTTTACTTTAGGGACTTACACAGGTGACTGTGGGGGTATACCATAGTAACTAGGGAAGACATCATGCCACGCTTTGCAGAGTATGCCCAGAGGTTACTTTTGTATTCGATTTTCACTTACACCGGTAAGTTGCTCTAGTGTTCGCTGGTGTAACTGTTCTTCCAACTAGTTGTAGCGGTTTGATTACTTTATCTCTAGGAACTTTTCTAGTGCGTGTTTTGGTCTTCAACATTAGAAATCCCTAGTGTGTCATTGATATTCTCCCACAGTGGAAGATCAAGAGCTCCTCTGGTCGTGAAGGCTCTTGAGCATGCCAACGATTAACTTGGAACCACGACCGCCACCATGAAGGTGAAGACTTGACCAAGAAGGGTCATTTGAGGCAATCGGGCCACAACAAACTGTACCCGAGCCAACTCCGAGAGGAGAAAATTAGATTATGGAGGAACTGACTA
Source organism: Picea mariana (assembly GCA_032191745.1). Taxonomy (NCBI): domain Eukaryota; kingdom Viridiplantae; phylum Streptophyta; class Pinopsida; order Pinales; family Pinaceae; genus Picea; species Picea mariana. The sequence goes on from JASDQU010507266.1 coordinate 9,238, forward strand.
TTTCTGACCCTAGATCGAAAGCTCTCAGTCCATATAACCCTCTGATCACTGACTTGTCGGTGCCACTTTTGATACAACTTGCCCCTCCAAGGGTAACACATCACAAGCGTCAGATAGTCTTGCAAGCAACAATGGAAGAAAATGTTACTACTTCGTCAAGGAGTCTTCATACTCCCTCTACGGCTGCCACCACCGGGGACATTCTTCCTCCTAACTCACCTTCGCTGGTCTGGGCCACTATGGTCTCGACCACCTCTACCTTGGGCAGTGGTCTGATTCTGTCCATGGTGGCGATCACTGCACTGTTTGAGCAGAGTGCGATGGTCCCTCTCTTTTCATATGGGATTCCCAACTTTGACACGAACTTGGTCCTCACCTACTCCACCCTATAGACCATGGGTCTGGGGGCAGGGAGCTCAAATGATCCTCTACAAGGGTCCATGGGGGGAACCTCAGCCCCTTATAACTCTTTCCCTTACGGAGGGAGTCATATACCTCTGTCATCCCCCTTGCTTGGCGGTACTTCTCAACAACCTTCCTAGTCGAATATGAACTATAGCTTGTATGGAGAAGGTATTCAAGGACCTTCTTCTTGTACCACATCGGTGGATTCTTTGTCGTTCTCTTTGTTCGACGCATTTGGTAACAATGCATTCTCGTCAGCCATCATCTCGGTCGAGGGAAACCTTGGTTTTGGATCACAAAATCCTATGCAGGGTACTATTCCTACACAGGAGTCACACACTTCTCAAGGACCTTAGAATCCATGGAAGGGATCAATTCCCTCGTCAGGGATGTTGACCGTCGACAACCCCTTCCATGGTCAATGGAACCTCGGGCAAGGCTTAGGACCTATGCCTGTCGGATCGGCCGGGGAAACCCTTTCCAGAACCTTTGGAACATTACATCAGGATAAATCCCTTCTCAGCCCTCAACATCCTACTATGGGAGTCAGTGGATGACATCTCAACAAGCGCAGCATCCGAATGATGGCCTAGGCCATGGTTTTTACTAGAACCTGGGCCAACAACCTAACATTTCTTGGCAACCTGGTGCCAGCCAAATCCCAAGCTCCTATCCTCTTTTACATAATCAACAACCTAAGCTACCGTTTCTGGCAACTTTTCATTTTCCTGACTTGTCAAGATTATTGAACGACCCAATCTATCACAATCCACGTTGGCCTGCTATGTCGACCAAGTTTCCCTCAGACATTCCAAAGTTCAAGGGTAAGTCTAATGAAGATACATGTGATCATGTGACTACCTTTCACTTATGGTGCTCATCCAACTCTTTGAGAGATGAATCTATCCAGTTGTGTCTGCTTCAACACACTCTTATAAGGAGTGTCGTGAAATGGTACAACAAGCTCGATCGCTCAAGATACTCTAATTTTGGTGAATTGGCATTGGTTTTCTTAAATCATTTTCAATTGCCTGTGAAATACGATGCTGACACTGAACTGCTAGCCAAATTTGAGCAGACAAAGGTCGACCATATCTCTGATCACATCCAAGAATGGTGGCACCAGAAGAGTTTGATTAAAGTACCAGTTCCACCAGCATTCCTGCTGGAATGGTTCCTTAAGTCTTTGGTACCCCAGCTATCCAAGGATGTAGCAACGTCGGGGGTATTTTCAGAGGAAGAAGTGATAATGAGATCTCAACAGGTAGAGTTGATTTACTCTCAGTCTGGTTTGGTTTAAGAAGTTCTACCAGATGAACCACAGTATATCCTTGATAATACAAGACATAAGTCTAGACCACATGTTGACAACATTATCGGTTTAGCACAAGCTAAGCCCATTGATTCGTTGTCAAACCAATTGCAGAAATTTTTGATACAACAGACAGTGAACAACCAAACCTCTAGTTTAGTTGCTCCCCCGTACACAATTTGCAATCGACGAACCCAAAGGAAAGCCAGTAGGCTGAAGGGAAGAAAAAAAAATGAAAGAAGGGTAAGGGGGATAAGAAACCCACCAATAATGCTGGTGGGGGCAACACAGAGAGAAAGAAGTCAAAGTATCTGTGCAACCTTTACGTGGAAGACTACCCAACTCACCTATGCCCTTGACTCATAGAGGCCCAAAAGTTATTGGCATAGCAATAGCCTACAATGTTAATGAACCCGTTTCCTTATGAGAAAAATTTAACTCAACCCTATGCAAACACGGATGGGGGTAGTCATGGACCCCCTTCATTGTCTAGCAATCCCTCGACCTTGAATGTCTATATGTTGAAAGGTGATGCTCATATAGCTACTAGGACACATGATTATGGAATGAAAAACACTTCTGAGAAGGTTAAAGAGGCCGAGAACCCATCCATTCCTCTCCAGATCAAGGGGCAAGACAATGAAACACATCCCAAAAGGGGCGTTCAAAAAGGCTTCACACAATCCAAACGTGAGGGCTGCCTAGAATTACTCTGTGGTGGAAGATTTTTCACAAACCCCTTGTGTAATGTCTTCTTTGGAGGTCCTCCAGAGCTTCCCTTCATAGAGAAAGGATCTACTAGCTTCCTTAGGATCTGCTGAGACATATAATCTGGGAACTATCATGTTGATACGATCGATCTAAAGCCTCGTCTCCCATACCACGTTGTGTTTTAGATAGTAGTGGCTCATCCCATGAAATATTCTACTCGGAATATTTTTGCACGGTGGTTGATGAGGGTGCCTCAACATGCGTGATGTCGTTGGCATGTTGGAAGGCCATTGGCCAACCCGTTCTGTCTCTGTCACCTACTCTTCTTATAGCTTTTGACAATCATTCGTTCTGACCACATGGAATCATTCCTTCTTTCTTCGTGCAGTTAGGAGGGAAGATTGTGTGCATCAAAGTTGAAGTGGTCGATGCGCCTCTCGACTACAACCTCCTATTAGGAAGGTGTTGGACATATTCCATGCATGCAGTGGTTGCCATAGTTTTTTGGCTCTTTATGTTTCCACACGAGGGTCGAATCGTGACCATTGATCAATTGTCTTTCTCCAGGCCTGACCCTTCATCGGGGGAATCCATGGTCTTGATGATTGATAACCCACAACATAGCATCATCAACGTGGGGGTTGGTTTGTGCCCACCTCTCATGGGTACTTTCGATTACCCACCTCCTTCCAGTGATGTCAAGATGATATTGGTTGTCCCCGACCAGCCTAATGCTGAAATATTTTCAATGTCATCGTTCTGTACGACTTACTTTGATGATTTGTGGATTCTTCCTTCCCCATCAGCCATGATGGAAGGGGCAAGGCATCATGGGATGTCCATGCCCTTGTCTGTGGTAGAAGTTGCGTACTCTATAGTCCAACAATCTTCATTCAACCCCAATCTGACTCCTGCACCAGAGTTAGATCTAGTTCTCAAGCCTTCCTGGGCTCAAGGTTCCCTTGCCAACACCTATTCTTTAGAATTGGTGTTGCCCTCTAACAAGGCGATTTTAGAGGTGTTTATCGGTCCACACAGACCCTGGGATGATCCCCATCACATATCATATTTCCCCCTAGAGTTAAGAAGAATAGAGGCATGAGAATTTGTGTTGACTATGACTAGATATAGGTCTTGTCCTATCAATCCTCTAGCTGCACACACAGTTTATGCCGAGGGTAATATGGAAACCATTGCTAAAATGATACCTATTGATATCTCCAAAACCCCTGGTGTCGTGGAGAATGTCTTCATCAAAGCGGACTGTTCCTCTAAGGAGATTCAAATCTATAAAGATTTATTTAAAGAATTATGTGACGTTTTTGCCTGGTCTTATGAGGAAATGCCAGGCATTGATCTAAGAATCGTTGAACATGAAATCATGACTTATCCTAACGCCAACTCAGTTTGGCAGAAGCTTCATCTGGTTAATCCTCGGAAAGAAGCAGTTATTAAGGCTGAAGTAGAGACACTACTCAAAGCTGGTTTCATCTACCCCGTCCAATTGACTCAATGGGTGTCAAACCCCGTTTTGGTCAACAAAAAGAAAGGAACGATTCGCGTATGTATAGACTTCCATGATATGAACAAAGCCTGTCCAAAGGATTATTTCCCCACCTCGTTCATTGACCATATTGTCGATAAATGTGCAGGCTGTGAGGTATTTTCTTTCATGGATGGTTTTTCTGGATACAATCAGATCTAGATTAAGCCCGAAGACTAGCATAAAACAACTTTTATCTATCCATGGGGTACATTGTCTTATCGGAAGATGCCTTTCAACCTCAAAAATGTTGGAGCCACCTTTCAGCGGGCCATGTCTTTTTCTTTCCACGATCTCAAACATATAGTTGAGGATTATCTTGATGATTTAGTGTCAGGATATCATAAGAGAGTTGATCATCCTATGCACCTTCGACTTATCTTTGAGCGATGTCGCTGCTATCAGATTTGCTTGAATCCAAAAAAATGTAGTTTTTGCATGACGTTAGGTCATCTGTTAGGTTTCATAGTGTCAACAACAGGGATCATGGTTGATCCTCTAAAGGTTGAGGTGATACTTCAATTTCCTCCCCCGTGCACAGTCCCTCAGCTTTAGAGTTTACAAGGAAAAGCTAATTTTCTTCGACGTTTTATCGCAAACTATGTCGAGATCACAAAAGGGTTTATGCATTTACTAAAGAAGGGTGTTACTTTCCATTTGGAAGAATCCGCTCATCGCTCTTTCGAAGCGTTAAAACATGCCCTCACGTCTGCCCCTCTGCTTTGGCCACCCAACTATAATAAATATTTCTTATTGTACTTGGCCACTGTACAGTCGACAATCAGTATTGTCTTGGTTCAAAAGGATGATTTTCTTGAAGAACATGTCATTTATTACCTGAGCCAAGGCCTGGTTGGACCAAAAATCAACTACTCTCATGTTGAGAAACTTTCATTGGCAACAGTACATGTTGTCCAACGGTTCCGTCATTATATCTTGTTTCACAAGACCACCATCATTGTTGTTGTGAATTTGTTCCAATACGTGTTGACACGATGTGTAATCGACGGAAAGATCAATAGATGGATAGTTATACTCTAGGAATTTGACTTGGATTTTGTGTCTACAAAATCTAAAAAGTCATTGGTCTTTGCGGAACTCATCTCGGAACTTTGGGTCAAGTCAAGTGATGACACATCTGAAGAATCAACGATTAAAGGAGATATTTTTCTGATTTCATCTTCAGACCCTTGGTATGGAGATATACTAGTCTATATCCAAACTTTGAAGTGCCCCGCCTCTGCTTCTCATGATGAGCATCGACATATACGTTGTCAAGACAAGAACTATCTCATTCTCGAGGACACTTTGTATCGTCAAGGTGTAGATTGCATCCTTCGTCGATGTCTCGTTCATGAAGAAGAAGAAATCCCACTTAACGATTGCCACACTGGAGCATGTGGCGGTCATTTTTCTGGTTTGGCAATAGCCCAAAAGATTCTACGATATTGTTACTATTGGTCGACGTTAATCAAAGATTGTGTTGAATCAGTTAAGAAGTGCCACCCATGTCAGATCTTCTCACATAAGATGAGGGCACACCCTTCTCCTATGTTTCTTGTCATCACAGTTGGCCCCTTTACCAAGTGGGGGATTGATTATACTACATGCCACCTCCTTCAGCTAGGGGGCACCGCTATATCATCATAGCAGTAGACTACTTTACTAAGTGGGTCGAGGCTATGCTAACATTCAAGGATGATGGAGAGACAACAGCTCTCTTATTGTTTAATCAAATAATAGCAAGGTTTGGTGTCCTGAAGGAGATTGTCACT
>JASDQU010507266.1:15003-29770 GCA_032191745.1 Picea mariana
AAACATAGGAGAAGGGTGTGCCCTCATCTTATGTGAGAAGATCTGACACGGGTGGCACTTCTTAGATGATTCAACACAATCTTTGATTAACGTCGACCAATAGTAACAATATCGTAGAATCTTTTGGGCTGTTGCCAAACCAGAAAAATGACCGCCACATGCTCTAGTGTGGCAACCGTTAAGTGAGATTTCTTCTTCTTCATGAACGAGACATCGATGAAGGATGCAATCTACACCTCGACGATACAAAGTGTCCTCGAGAATGAGATATTTCTTGGCTTGACGACGTATATGTCGATGCTCATCATGAGAAGCACAGGCGGGGCACTTCAAAGTTTGGATATAGACTAGTATATCTCCATACCAAGGGTCTGAAGATGAAATCAGAAAAATATCTCCTTTAATCGGTGATTCTTCAGATGTGACATCACTTGACTTGACCGGAAGTTCCGAGATGAGTTCCGCAAAGACCAATGACTTTTTAGATTTTGTAGACACAAAATCCAAGTCAAATTCCTGGAGTATAACTATCCATCTATTGATCTTTCCGTCGATTACACGTCGTGTCAACACGTATTGGAAAAAATTCACAACAACAATGATGGTGGTCTTGTGAAACAATATATAATGACGGAACCATTGGACAACATGTACTGTTGCCAATGAAAGTTTCTCAACATGAGAGTAGTTGAGTTTTGGTCCAACCAGGCCTCAACTCAGGTAATAAATGACATGTTCTTCAAGCAAATCATCCTTTTGAACCAAGAATACTGATTGTCGACTCTACAGTGGCCAAGTACAATAAGAAATATTTATTATAGTTGGGTGGCCGAAGCAGAGGGGCAGACGTGAGGGCATGTTTTAACGCTTCGAAAGAGCGATGAGCGGATTCTTCCAAATGGAAAGTAACACCCTTCTTTAGTAAATGCATAAACCCTTTTGTGATCTCGGCATAGTTTGCGATAAAATGTCGAAGAAAATTAGCTTTTTCTTGTAAACTCTGAAGCTGAGGGACTGTGCACGGGGGAGAAAATTGAAGTATCACCTCAAACTTTAGAGGATCAACCATGATCCCTATTGTTGACACTATGAAACCTAACAGATGACTTGACGTCAAGCAAAAACTACACTTTTTTGGATTCAAGCGAATCCGATAGCAGCGACATCGCTCAAAGATAAGTCAAAGGTGCATAGGATGATCAACTCTTTTATGATATCCTGACACTAAATCATCGAGATAAGCCTCAACTATATGTTTGAGATCGTGGAAAGAAAAAGACATGGCCCACTGAAAGGTGGCTCCAACATTTTTGAGGTTGAAAGGCATCCTCCGATAAGACAATGTACCCCATGGATAGATAAAAGTTGTTTTATGCTGGTCTTCGGGCTTAATCTAGATCTGATTGTATCCAGAAAAACCATCCATGAAAGAAAAGACCTCACAGCCTACACACTTATCGACAATATGGTCAATGAACGACGTGGGGAAATTATCCTTTGGACAGGCTTTGTTCATATCATGGAAGTCTGTACATACGTGAATCGTTCCTTTCTTTTTGTTGACCGAAATGGGGTTTGACACCCATTGACTCAATTGGACGGGGTAGATGAAACCATCTTTGAGTAGTCTCTCTACTTCAGCCTTAATAGCTGCTTCTTTTCGAGGATTAACTAGATGAAGCTTCTGCTGAACCGAGTTGGCATCAGGATAAGTCATGATTTCATGCTCAATGATTCTTAGATCAATGCCTGGCATTTCCTCATAAGACCAGGCAAAAACGTCACATAATTCTTTAAATAAATCTTTATAGATTTGAATCTCCTTAGAGGAACAATATTCTTTGATGAAGACATTCTCCACGACACCAAGGGTTTTGGAGATATCAATAGGTATCATTTTAGCAATGGTTTCCATATTACCCTCGGCATAAACTACATGTGTAGCTAGAGGATTGATAGGACAAGACCTATATCTAGTCATAGTCAACACCAATTATCATGCCTCTATTCTTCTTAACTCTAGGGGGAAATATGATATGTGATGGGGATCATCCCAGGGTCTGTGTGGACCGATCAATGCCTCTAAAATCGTCTTGTTAGAGGGCAACACCAATTCTAAAGAATAGGTGGTGGCAAGGGAACCTTGAGCCCAGGAAGGCTTGAGAACTAGATCTAACTCTGGTGCAGGAGTTAGATTGGGGTCGAATGAAGCTTGTTGGACTATAGAGTACGCAAATTCTACCGCAGACAAGGGCATGGACATCCCATGATGCCCTGTCCCTTCCATCATGGCTGATGGGGAAGGAAGAATCCACAAATCATCAAAGTAAGTCGTATAGAACGACGACATTGAAAATATTTCAGCATTAGGCTGGTCGGGGACAACCAATATCATCTTGACATCACTAGAAGGAGGCGGGTAATCGAAAGTACCCATGAGAGGTGGGCACAAACCAACCCCCACGTTGACGATGCTATGTTGTGGGTTATCAATCACCGGGACCGTGGATTCCCCCCATGAAGGGTCAGGCCTGGAGAAAGACAATTGATCAATGGTCACGATTCGACCCTCGTGTGGAAACATAAAGAGCCAAAAAACTGTGGTGACCACTGCATGCATGGCATATGTCCAACACCTTCCTAATAGGAGGTTGTAGTCGAGAGGCACACCGACCACTTCAACTTCGATGCACATGATCTTCCCTCCTAACTGCACGAAGAAAGAAGGAATGATTCCATGTGGTCAGAACGAATGACTGTCAAAAGCTATAAGAAGAGTAGGTGACAGAGACAGAACGGGTTGGCCAATGGCCTTCCAACACGCCAACGAATTCACGCATGTTGAGGCACCCTCATCAACCACCATGCAAAAATATTCCGAGTAGAATATTTCATGGGATGAGCCACTACTATCTAAAACACAACGTGGTATGGGAGATGAGGCTTTAGATCGATCGTATCAGCATGATAGTTCCCAGATTACATGTCTCAGCAGATCCTAAGGAAGATAGTAGATCCTTTCTCTATGAAGGGAAGCTCTGGAGGACCTCCAAAGAAGACATTACACAAGGGGTTTGTGACAAATCTTCCACCACAGAGTAATTCTAGGCAGCCCTCACGTTTGGATTGTGTGAAGCCTTTTTGAACACCCCTTTCAGGATGTGTTTCATTGTCTCGCCCATCATTCTCTTGATCTGGAGAGGAATGGATGGGTTCTCGGCCTCTTTAACCTTCTCAGAAGTGTTTTGCATTCCATAATCATGTGTCCTAGTAGCTATATGAGCATCACCTTTCAACATATAGACATTCAAGGTCGAGGGATTGCTAGACGATGAAGCGGGTCCATGATTACCCCCATCCGTGTTTGCATAGGGTTGAGTTAAATTTTTCCCATTAGGAAATGGGTTCATTAACTTTGTAGGCTGTTGCTGTGCCAATAACTTTTGGGCCTCTATGAGTCGAGGGAACAGGTGAGTCGGGTAGTCTTCCGCGTAAAGGTTGCACAGATACTTTGACTTCTTTCTCTCTGTGTTTCCCCCGCCAGCATTATTGGTGGGTTTCTTATCCCCCTTACCCTTCTTTCATTTTTTTTTCTTCCCTTCAGCCTACTGGTTTTCCTTTGGGTTCGTCGATTGCACATTGTGTACAGGGGAGCAACTGAACTAGAGGTTTGTTGTTCACTGTCTGTTGTATCAAAAATTACTACAATTGGTTTGACAACGAATCAGTGGGCTTCGCTTGTGCTAAACCAATAATGTTGTCAACATGTGGTCCAGACTTATGTCTTGTATTATCAAGGATATACCATGGTTCATCTGGTAGAACTTCTTAAAGCAAACCAGACTGAGAGTAAATCAACTCTACCTGTTGAGCTCTCATTATCACTTCTTCCTCTGAAAATACCCCCGACGTTGCTACATCCTTGGATAGCTGGGGTACCAAAGACTTAAGGAACCATTCCAGCAGGAATGTTGGTGGAACTGGTACTTTAATCAAACTCTTTCGGTGCCAGCATTCTTGGATGTGATCAGAGATATGGTTGACCTTTGTCTGCTCAAATTTAGCCAGCAGTTCGGTGTCAGCATCGTATTTCACAGGTAATTGAAAATGATTTAAGAAAACCAATGCCAATTCGCCAAAATTAGAGTATCTTGAGAGGTCGAGCTTGATGTACCATTTCACGACACTCCTTATAAGAGTGCGTTGAAGCAGACACAACTGGATAGATTCATCTCTCAAAGAGTTGGATGAGCACCATAATTGAAAGGTAGTCACATGATCACATGTATCTTCATTAGACTTACCCTTGAACTTTGGAATGTCTGAGGGAAACTTGGTCGGCATAGCAGGCCAATGTGGATCGTAACAGATTGGGTCGTTCAATAATCTTGACAAGTCAGGAAAATGAAAAGTTGCCAGAAACGGTAGCTTAGGTTGTTGATTATGTACAAGAGGATAGGAGCTTGGGATTTGGCTGGCACCAGGTTGCCAAGAAACGTTAGGTTGTTGGCCCAGGTTCTAGTAAAAACCATGGCCTAGGCCATCATTCGGATGCTATGCTTGTTGAGATGTCATCCACTGAATCCCATAGTAGGACATTGAGGGTTGAGAAGGGATTTATCCCGACGTAATGTTCCAAAGGTTCTGGAAAGGGTTTCCCCCTGCCGATCCGACGGGCATAGGTCCTAAGCCTTGCCCGGGGTTCCATTGACCATGGAAGGGGTTGTCGATGGTCAATATCCCTGACGAGGGAACTGATCCCTTCCATGGATTCTAAGGTCCTTGAGAAGTATGTGACTCCTGTGCAGGAATAGTACCCTGCACAGGATTTTGTGATCCAAAACCAAGGTTTCCCCCGACCGAGATGACAGCTGACGAGAATGCATTGTTACCAAATGCATCAAACAATGAGAACGACAAAGAACCCACCGATGTGGTACTAGAAGAAGATCCTTGAATACCTTCTCTAGACAAGCTATAGTTCATATTCGACCAGGAAGGTTGCTGAGAAGTACCGCCAAGAAAGGGAGACGACAGAGGTATATGACTCCCTCTGTAAGGGAAAGAGTTATAAGGGGCTGAGGTTCCCCCCATGGACCCTTGTAGAGGATCATCTGAGCTCCCTTCCCCCAGACCCATGGTCTATAGGGTGGAGTAGGTGAGGACCAAGTTCGTGTCAAAGTTGGGCATCCCGTATGAAAAGAGAGGGACCGTCGCAATCTGCTCAAACGATGCAGTGATTGCCACCATGGACAGAATCAGACCACTGCCCAAGGTAGAGGCGGTCGAGACCATAGTGGCCCGGACCAGAGAAGGTGAGTTAGGAGGAAGAATGTCCACGGTGGTGGCAGCCATAGAGGGAGTATGAAGACTCCTTGACGAAGTAGTAACATTTTCTTCCATCGCTGCTTGTAAGACTATCTGATGCTTGTGATGCATTACCCTTGGAGGGGCAAGTTGTATCAAAAGTGGCACCGACAAGTCAGTGATCAGAGGGTTATACGGACCGAGAGCTTTCGATCCAGGGTCAGAAATAGTCAGTTCCTCCATAATCTAATTTTCTTCTCTTGGAGTTGGCTCAGGTACAGTTTGTTGTGCCCTGATTGCCTCAAATGACCCTTCTTGGTCAAGTCTTCACCTTCATGGTGGCAGTCGTGGTTCCAAGTTAATCGGTGGCATGCTCAAGAGCCTTCATGACCAGGGGAGCTCTTGATCTTCCACTGTGGGAGAAGATCAATGACACACTAGGGATTTCTAATGTTGAATACCAAAACACGCACTAGAAAAGTTCCTAGAGATAAAGCAATCAAACCGCTACAACTAGTTGGAAGAAAAGTTACACCAGCGAACACTAGAGCAACTTACCAGTGCAATTGAAAATCGAATATGAAAGTAACCTATGGGTATACTCTGCAAAGCGTGGCATGATGTCTTCCCTATTTAATGTGGTATACCCCCACAGTCACCTATGTAAGTCCCTAAAGTAAAAGGCAACTAGGTTTCCATCTCATGAACAACTACTGGGTGGGTATAGTCGACAATCGGGTGGACCGCAATGAGTAGGGTATCAAGCCCAAAACCTATCAAGGGTATCAAAAGAAAGTGTTCTGGAAGATGACTAAGGACCTCAAATGGATTCAAGACCCATGAAGCTCCATGTCAAATGAGATCAATGGAATCCCAAGACAAGCCCTCTAGATGCGTTCCCCACTACGCTTGGTCCGACTTTGGATGGGTTATCTCCACTACCTTTCCGCACATGAACTCATGTTTAGCCCCTGTGTTAGAGGTGGGTCCCATATAATTTCCATGTTATTGGACTTTTTAACTCCCTAACACATACTCCTATGTTTGTTTTATAGCCTTGAAGAGTTTCCTCTCCAACCTAAATCAAGGCTCTAACCTAATCTAGTTAATGGTCCCTACAAACAAAAAGTCTAAAAAACTTTAATTAAGCATTGATTTTAAGTGGTTTGTCTTAAGTCAAAGGAATGGAAATGAAACTGGTGATGTTTGTTAAGAGATGAAAGAGAAGAACAAATGCTGGAAAAAAATTACTTCTTCAACAACAAAGATTTGCAAATTGAACACTCTTTAACCAACTTTTCTAACTAACTTTTCTCTTTAAGATCTTTTAAAAGAAAAACTCAAAACTGATTTTTTCTCGGCTACGAGCTACTTAAAGTCCTAATTGTTCAGTAAAGAATTTAAGAAAGCACTCTTTTTCCTGAAAAAAAACAAACCTAACTACTTAAACAAAAAAGAAACTGGAAACTTTTTTTTTTAATGCTCCAAAATAAGAAACTTGAAAATGAATTCTTTTCTTTTCTTCTAAAGCAAGTAAAAGGGAAAAGCAAAGACAAGAAAAGACCCAAGAAACTAACTTAAGGTCTACTATGGATCGCAGGGAGTCACTGAAAGAACCACTAAGGCTGAGACATAAAAGACTCATACTCATCACAAAAACCCTTTCAACAAAAACACAAGCAATCATTAAAAGATAAAGAAACAGATGTAAAACCTAGGCTCAAAGACTGTAACTACAAAGACCAGGGAAAAATCAAGAAACCCCTAAGAATTTAGACTTCAATAAGGGGAGAGGATGACTGCCTCTCCTTAATAAAAGGATTCCTGACATAGGCACGCTACTGATACTTAAGAAACCTGCGTATGTATGAGGGCTATCCAAAGGTAGGGTGCGTATGTACGCGGGAAAACTTTCTACAATCCACGTACACCTCTGTAACTCCTCAAAAAAAATAAAAAAAATAGTCAAAGGAACAAGGCAGATAATACTGGTATGGTAGACCAAAATCCCTTAAAGACATAGTAACTTACAGAGAACTCAAAGAGGTAATTAAACCAATTAAAACACCCAAAAACATCCCCAAAAAACACTAGAGGTTCCCCAGTATGGTCGCCAATTCTGTTATAGTGGGAAAAACCCACTACGGACTAAAATAGAGTTCTAAAGTGCAGGCAGAGATAACTGTCTAAAGTCTCCTACTTTTATCAACTATCTCTACAACACCCCACATTCATGCATAAAATACAAAGTATAGGGATCCAATAGTCTTACCTTAAACTCCTCTCCTGAGCTCCTCTTCACCAAGATCTAACTACTTCCACATATCCTTAATTTCTCACACTTCTCTATAGAGAATGGGCATAAGCTTATGGATGAGGAAAAAGGACAAGAATAAGGAATTCTAGCTCAAAACTCACAATGTGGCTGCAAATTCTTGGGGCAAGGGGGAAAAGAAAAATGGGCAGAGTTTCGCTGTTGCTATGTTTCTCTTTGGAATGAGACCCCAACACCTATTTTTGTATGCCAAAAAGATGGTTATTCAGTTGGGTGATGGGATATAGGCGGTCAATTGGTTAGGAAACCACCCAATAGCTTGTAATCTCAACGAATCCCTTGCAACTTTTGTAAGTATACGCGGGGTGTAATGGTTCAGCTAGCATACGTACGCGGGCAGTAGTGGTGCAACTAGCGTACATACGCGGGCAGTAGTGGTGCAGGGCACGTACATCTTCAAAAATTTGTTTTTTAAGAAGAGCTATTTAATATTGGCTTGGAAAAGATAGTAAGTAAGATGGCCCAATGCCAGGTATGCATGTCTGGTGCAAATTAGGGTTATAACACTCACCAACTCATCAGAGTGGTAAATGACCCAAGTTGCAGAAGCAATGTTCTGGGTGTGCTGACTAACACCATCCGCAAAACTAAAAAATATGGAAAAGGGAGATGTCATATGCACAAGCAATCACAAGACAAAGTATAAGCGGATAAAACAAAACTCGTACACGCAAGAGAAAATACAAATGAAATAAAAAAATATACAATAATGTACAAAGCACACATGCCATATGTTCTATACATAGTACTTCTCGAGGTAAATCCCATTTCAGGGTTCACCGAGAGATATTCCATCGTAGTCAACTAGCTTGTAGGAACCTCTATGTAATACACATTTTATGATATAGGGTCCATGCCACAGAGGTTCTAACTTTCCTATCCCCAACTTATCGTGAGCCTAGTCATAAATGAGGACTAGGTCTCCTTCTGTGAAATCATGAGGTTGAACGGATTTTTCATATTGACTCTTCATTCGTTTTTGATACATCTCATTAATGAGAGAAACATCGCGCTGTGTTTCGTCCAACTTAGTCAAATATAGGAATTGTTCTTCTTCAACATAAGTGTGAGGAAAATATCTCTATGGCTAGGGGAAAACCACAACAAACGGGAATGACTACAGAAATCAACTCTATTCTCAAGTATGATATATAAACAAGTATGCTAGCAAGACAAGATAAAAGGCCTACCCGTCTTGACATTCGATGAAGTCCACCATTGAGCACTTGACCCAAATCAATATACCTGCAACTAGTCCTCATAAACCAAGCAAAGCAAGCATATGGTGATAATATATGATGTTAGCACATTCAATAGCATAATCCATTAACATTCATAAAAAAATACGCTCATGGAATAATAATTCAAATATTTTCAAGATATCAATTGGACGAGAAAAGAGTATTTCTATTAAGATATGTTCAACATAAGTGAATAATTTACAGACTTTTGTGTTGGCACAGTTCGGAACCGAGAAACTAAGTTCCTTCCAGCTGGGCCTCCACCACTTCAATCCTCCACCAAAGACAAGTTCATGTAAGAGAGACAATGGAGTTCTCACTCAATAAGGGAAGAGCTTGGGGGATGAACACTGTGTTCAGACTTACAGGATAAAGGGATGCATACTCAATGTGAAGTGAATAGTTCCTCCAAAGTAACTTTTCTTTCAAAGTTGAATTATTTCTCTCCTCTTTTTCCATAGCTCAAACTTGGCCCATTTATAGCCTTCAAGTGGAATTGAAGGGTCGAATTAGAACATTTCCAATATATGGAATGCCAAGGATCATTGATCTCCTCTCATGACATGGAAACCCGACACTATTTTTCAATTTTGGGCACATTTCCTGATGTATGCGAGTTGTAGTGGTGCAACTTGTGTATACGCATGTTGTGTAGTAGGCAAGGTGTGTATATGTGGAAAAATTGTATTTTTAGCTCTGGGATTTGCCAAAAGGGATTAAAATTATGCATAGGGAAATGGAAAAAGGCCTTCTATGCAAGATTGCATAGGGTGAGGAAAATATTGCTATAATAGATTCCCCCTAATGTGTGATGTTAGAGGAGTATCTGCGATGGCTAAAATACATTATAAAAAACCCAAAAGTGGAGTGATGGGGAACTAGCTGGAAGAACTAGTTGGTCATTACAATTTGTACTGACTTTGCATACATGGTTTCCAATTTGAATTACACTGCAGATCCATGTGAAAATATACCAAAAACTATACGTGGCCATGAATAGGCAAATACAAATGAGGTTACATGCCAAACTCTTTTATAGTCACGAACAAGGCCCAGTAGAACCCGTCTCAAAATCAATCTGAAGATATTTGTATACAATGGAGTACAATCTGATATCCCATGACCACTGAAGTCAAATAGGTATTGGTCCAATGAAAAGGAAGCAACAACTCAGGAAAGCTGTGGCTACATACTGATGTCTTCAAGTCTTCTACACAATCTGCCAAAGGTGCAAGTCTACATCGTGTGAATAAAGGAGTTGAGGTCCAACATAATGAGACTTTGTTTGATTACCGGTCATTGAGGTATATCGTTAACAAATGCGAGACAACCTACCGATGAATAAAGTAAGTATCAAGGAACCAATTACATTCTTACAAGTCTGAATAAAGGAGTCGAGGTCGAACGCTTGAAGAATCCATCGATCAAGAGACATTGATGTATTCCCAACTGTCGATGGTGAGAGAACCTGCCACTAATGACTGCAGGCCTCTAGGTACTCATAGGACTCTAGGTCTCATTTCCAAAATAGATGAGCTAAATTCGATGGAAGGAAACCCCCTGAAAGGAGAGCATTAAGGAATCTCTCATCATTCAACACGAGGTATAAAGTAGGAGCTTCATGATTTGGAGGAAATCGAACGAAGAACATGTTCACAAACCAACCACCTGTGCATCTTTTGCGTGTTCCAAGTGCAAGCGGTACACGAAAAAGACCCTCTGAATAGAATCTAATGAGGAAAATTGTTGACAAAGGTGAGGAAACCACCAATACGGATAATGGCATGCAAGACACTGCATGAATCCCAATGTGTGAATAGATGTCTTGTCATCGAAAACAAGGGAGACAACCCAGTCAATGACCAATGATGAAATTGTTGAGATTTGGTATCTTGTAGGTACTTCTGCATTGGTAGCACTCAACATGAGGAAGTGACCAAGAAAAAATTCTCCTAGTGACTTTATAAAGTGATTTTATAAAGTTGGGTCTTTTTATTTTTTAATGTAAAAGTGACTTTATGATGTTTTGAGTCACTTTAATGACCTAAGTGACCTCAATGAATGATTAAGTCATGACTGTTGATATCATGAGGACAAGATCTAATCTTGACCATCAATCTCATTGGAAGACCAAGGGTTAGGGCAGTTACATTTAAAAAATTGATAAAAGAAGCTCATTAGGAGAGGAGGGCACACACTTTGAGGAGAGAGTTGTGGGAGGTGAAGGGTCACTCATCCCAAGAGAATTTTTGAGCGTGGAGAAAGGAGAAGGACAAAAAGAAAGGGAGGCACATCTTTCAGGAGAGGAAGAGGGCATGCATCCCAAGACAATAGTTGTTGATATATAATAGGGCCGTACAGTTGATAAAGGAATTCATACTGTACGGATTTGCTAGAGATACAACTAAGGTATGCACTGAAATCATGGTTCTGATTTCAAGGCAAGTTGTTGGTTTATTTCTAGGTTTTCCTTTACTGTTGGTACAAAAGTTTGTGCCCACTATTCAAATAATATTATTGTTGAAGTACAGGTTGTACAGTTCAACTTTATAACAAAATTCACATGCAGTTTTATAGGCTGAAACTTGGCACAAATTTCTAGAATCTTTGGCACAATTTTATCTGAGTGTAGAAGAGGCACATTTTCTGAGTTGGGTTTTGCTATATCATTTCTATAAATGACTGATGTAATCTCAATATCTTTCTCTGGAGAATTATAAAGAATTCTCCTCAATTTGTCACAATTTTATGTGTTATTCTTCTTGTGGTTTTACCAAAATTTTTCATGGTGCATAATGGGTATTTTGTCCACTGTTAGTATATGATTCCGCTACAAATTTAGTTTCAGAACTATATTGTTTAGTGTTTCTTCTCATTAAGTGCATCTAGTTATGGTTTTCAGGCTTGACTATTTAGACTTAATTGGAGGCTGAAATATGGGTATGATATAGTGAATTTCTGAACTAATTTTAACATGGTATCAGAGCAGGTACTTTGAAGTTCAGTGGCATGAGTTTGGCACTTGGGACAACAAGTGATTTACTGGTACATTTTCTTGAAGAAAGGCAGAAAAGGTTCTTTGTCAAGGGGACAAAGATGAATTCCAACATTAGTTTTGAAGATAGATTGGAGGGGGTCTCCAGCTACCTGCAGTGGAAGGTTAGAATCAACAGTGTTCTCAAGGAGAACAAATTCTGGTCATTTACGAACACCATTTTGCCTATACCTACTTTAGATATCTAATCTCTTGGTGTTCATGAGGTGAAGGAAGCCAAGACTCGAAGAATCATCTTGGATGGAGTCAAATACCACTTTATTCCACACTTGGATAAGAAGAAGACAACCAATGAAATGTGGGTTGCACTGAAAGGCTTGTATGAGGATAAGAATGAGAACTAGAAAATGGCTCTCTGGGACAAGCTCCATGAAGCTACGATGGTCAAAGGAGAGAGTGTGGCCACCTACCTCACCCAGGTTGCACAGGTGAAGGACGAGTTGGCAGCTATTGGAGAAGTCATTCCTGACTCAAATTTGGTGTGGATATCCCTCAAAGGATTCACTAAGGAGTGGGAGGTTTTCATCAAGCATGTGGAGGGGAGAGAGAAGCTCCCTGATTGGAGAAGATTGTGGGATGATTTTATGCAGGAGGAGATCTAGGAGGGGTCTTAGGAAAAGGAATTGGATGGTGCAAACGACAAGAATGTTGATCTTGTGGCAAAGGGAAATGAGAAGAAGAAGGACATGAGCAAGGTGAAATTCTTTGCATGTCACAAGACTGGCCACTATGCTAGTCAATGTCCGAACAAGAAGAAGAAGAAACTAGAACCAGAGGTGTCAGCTTCAACAGAGGTTGTAGAGTTTGTTGAGAGATATGAGAAGGATTTCTCTCTCATGAATGGTCCCATGGGTAGTGGGTGCCTAGCGTTCGTGGACATTGAGTCTTGTTTTGTGGGCAGTGGAGCCTCTCAGAACATGATTGGGTTGAGGTCATTTTTCATCGATCTTACAGAGATAGACTTAGACTGCATAGTGAATTGTGGAGCCGGCCTACAACTTGCAGTAAAGGGGGTTGGAAGGGTGAGATTCCAACTAGAGTTAGGAGGTCTTCTAGAGGTTGATGCGGTGTTATATATTCCAAAGTTGATAGTTAATTTTCTCTCAGTGTCAGCTTTGGATGAGAGTGGATTTGGAGTTGTCTTCTACACTGGATCTTCATTAGGCTTTCCCTCGAACTTTGGAATGTCTGAGGGAAACTTGGTTATCATAACAGGCTAACATGGATCATGACAGATTGGGTTGTTCAATAATCTTGACAAGTCAGGCAAATGCAAAGTTGCCAGAAATGGTAGCTTAGGTTGTTGAGTATGTACAGGAGGATAGAAGCTTGGGATTTGGATGGCACTAGGTTGCTAGGAAAAGTTAGGTTGTTTGCCTAGGTTTTGGTAAAAACCATGGCCTAGGCTAGAATTTGGATGCTACGCTTGTTGAGACGTCATCGACTGACTCCTGTAGTAGAGGCGGTCGAGACCATAGTGGCCCAGAACTGCGAAGGTGAGTTAGGAGGTGGAACGCCCCCGGTGGTGGCAACCGTAGAGGGAGTATGAGGACTCCCCAATGAAGTAGTAACATTTTCTTCCATCACTGCTTGCAGGACTATCTGACGCTCGTGATGCATTACCCTTGGAGGGGAAGGTTGTATCAAAAGTGGCACTGACAAGTCAGAGATTAGAGGGTTATATGGACCAAGAGCTTCTGATCCAAGGTCAGAAATAGTCGGTTCCTCCATAATCGAATTTTCTCCTCTCGGAGTTGTCTTGGGTATAGTTTCCTGTGGGCTGATCTCCTCAAATGACCCTTCTTGTTCAAGTCTTTACCTTCGTGGTGGCGATGGTGTCTCCAAGTTAACCGGCGGTAGGCTCAAGATCCTTCATGATCAATGTAGCTCTTGATCTTCCACTGTGGAAGAATATCAATGACACACTAGGGATTTCTAACATTGAAGACTAAAACAGGCACTAGAAAAGTTTCTAGAGATAAAGAAATCAAACCACTACAACCAGTTGAAAGAACAGTTACACCAGCCAACACTAGAGCAACTTACTAGTGCAAGTGCAAATCGAATATGGAAGCACCCTCCGGGTATACTCTATAAAGTGTGGCATGATGTTTTCCCTAGGTACTGTAGTATACCCCCGTAGTCACCTGTGTAAGTCCCTAAAGTAAAAGGAAACTAGGTTTCTAGCTCATGAACAACTACCAGGTGGGTATAGTCGACAGTCGGGTGGACCGCAATGAGTCAGGTATCAAGCCCGAAACCTATCAAGGGTATCGAAAGTAAGTGTTCCAGAAGACGATTGAGGACCTCAAACAGATTCAAGACCCACAAAGATCAGTGGAAAATGCGATCAACAGAATCCCAAGACAACTCCTCTATATGTGTTCCCCACTACGTGTGGTCTGACTTTGGAGGGTTTATCTCTGCTACTTTTCCACACACGACCTCATGTTTAGCCCTTGTGTTAGAGGGGGGTCCCGGATAATTTCCACGTTACTGTACTTTTTCACTCCCTATCACAAAATCCTATGTTTGTTTTATATCCTTGAAGAGTTTCCTCTCCAACCTAAATCAAGGCTCTAGCCTAATCTAGTTAATGGTCCCTACAAACACAAAGTCTAATTTTTTTTTAATTAAGCGTTGATTTTAAGTGGTTTGTCTTAATTCAAAGGAACGGAAATGAAACTGGTGATGTTTGTTAAGAGATGAAAGAGAAGAACAAATGCTAGAAACAAAATTACTTCTTCTTCAACAACAAATATTTGCAAATTGAACACTCTTTAACCAACTTTTCTAAATAACTTTTCTTTCTAACATCTTTTAAAAGAA
>JASDQU010507267.1:19929-35948 GCA_032191745.1 Picea mariana
TTATATTACATCAATCATCAATCATTAAATCATTTGTCATCAATCAATCACTTGACATCAATCAATGACATCAATCAATCAAACCATTGGCATCAATGACAACATGATCCAACACAAGCCTCAATCCACTTAATGAAAACTGGACTAAAACCAAATTTACAAAGGACTTCAAGGAGTAAGTTGTGTTGAACTCTGTAAAATGTGTTTGTCATGTCAATCTTAATTATCATTCCTTTATCTCCCCTGACCTTGTTGGAGTGGATTTCTTCCTGAACTAGTACTATGTTTTCCCAGATCTATCTTTTCACCACGAACCCCCCTTGATTTGGCAAGGTAAGCTTATGAAGGACCATTTGGAGCCTATTAGAAATTATTTGGTCATAATTTTATAAGAGACTTTGCATAGGGAGATGGGACTGAACCTAGAGAAAGAAGCATTCCCCTCCTTGGGGATTAAGGCCAAGAAGTCAGAATTCGTAGCACCTCCCATTCTGGATTATCGATGCACATATTAAATATTTCTAATGAGATCATATTTTATTCTGGACCAACATTCTTTGTAGAAGTGGGCTGAAAACCCATCCAGCCCTTGTGCCTTTTCTGATTCGAACTAATGAATCGCCTCTAGAATTTCGTCCTCTAACACTGGTTGGATAAGCTCAGAATTCTCTTTATGGTTGATCAGAGAGGGGATGAAGGAAAGGAGTCGATCTCATTGAGACATGTCAACCTACTCAGGTTAGAATAGATATCCCCATAATGATTAAAGGTTGCTTGTTTGATTTCTTCAAAAGAAGAGAAAATCTCACCATTTGGAGATTTTATCTCTTTGACATTGTTTTTCCAGCGACGGGCTTTCGATTGATGATGAAAGAAATTTGTGTTCTTGTCTCCCACTTGGAGCTAGAGACTACAAGATTTGAGTGTCCACATTTCTTCCTCCTTTTTTAGGGATGGCTACAAATGTTTAAAAGTCTCATGTTCCTCCTTTAACAAAGCTAGAGAGACCATTCCTTCCTCGATCTTTCTTGTTATAATTTCCAGTTGCTCTTGAAATTCTTGTAATTCACTATCTGGTGCTTTGAATTTGAGATTTTTCCAATCCTTGATAGACTTTTTTAAGGAAATAAGTTTTTGCTCCCAGATATATATAGGAGACCATACTACCCAACAACTCCAAATACTAGAAACCAGGGGAAAGAAAGAGGGGTCATTGAGCCAGAGGGGATTCAAACAGAAAGGGATGGGACCGAGATTTTTATCTTTATAAAAGATAATAACAATGGGTCGATGATTGGAACCCACCTAAGGAAGAATAGAGGAGGACAAGGAGTAGGAATCAGACATGAAAGAACAATGAACCATAAAATGGTCTAATCTAGCCACTATATGACCGGGACTAGTCCTTCGATTTGACTAAGTGAAAATCCCTTTATATGGATGGATATCAATAAGTTCAAGGGATGACATAAGGTCTTCCATACTTTCCATACAAGGGGCCCTTACAATAGATCCCCCTCTCTTTTCTTTTTGGCGAATATTGGTGTTGAAGTCCCCAACTACAATGCAATTTTCACTAAAACCTCAACTTGGGATCTCAATTAAGGAATTCCAATAATCCAACTTTTCATGAAATTTATTGGGCATATAAACATTGAAAAAATGAGGATACTTGCATGAAGAAAAGTGGACGACCTTGACTAACAACCAGAGTTGCGTAGCATGGCTTTCCACCAACTGAAAATAATAAAAAAACACCACAAAGTGCAGAGACCCCAGAGGTGCCCCTCGCATTAATCGTGACCCCTTTACTATTTTCCAAAGTAAATTTATTTCTTGAGGAACCAAGGATTCTTTCATCTTGGTATCCTATATCAGAAGTACTCGAGGCTTTTTTATTTGATTAGTTTCTTCATTGTTTTCATCTTTTCTTTGCTCCCTAATCCTCTGCAATTCTAGGAGATTAGTTTCATTATTTATCTATGGATTTTGGGGTCCCTCCTCTAGGGGGCATAGATACACTCTGCCCTCTTTTGCCCTTTGATTCTTTCTCAAGGATGGTTTCTAGTGTGGTCTGGAGGCCTAGATATTTTTCTTTGTCCACTATCTCCTCCCTTTTGTTTTGATTCATCTTTTTACCCACCCTTTTGACGAGAACATTCGAGCCAGATGCTCTACCTGACTCATCCCTAGATCCATATTTAGAGCCTTCCTCAAGAATAATTAGAATGCATGATTTCTAAAAAGTGACCGATTTGAAACTGATTGGATCTTCAGAGAGAGGAGACGAGGGGAACTGGGCCTATGGGGAAGACGGGGGAAATTATTCCTTGGAAATGGGGTTGACCTTTTCTTCATTAGGGTTTTCTTGATTTTCTCTAGAGGCATCATCAATATTAGACAAAGAAACATACGTGTTATTGGTTTCTGAGGGACCTCTACCACTCGCACCCACCACAAACTAAGGGGAAGAAGGACTAGGAGAAGAAGGGGATGGTGGTAGTATTTTCTCCGGAAGATTCATATTCACCTGCTTACCTGCCCTTCTTTTCTTCTTGGGGAGTTGTCATTGTTTATGATCTTCAATAGGGGTCGTGATTAACTACGCATTGGGACATATTTTATAAAAATCACCATACTCGTGGCAAGACTTACACCTAAATGGAAGTTTCTCAAAATTCACCTATTGTGTATAGGTATAGTTATCCAAATAAAGTTCAATGGATTCTGACAGACCCTTCTCAAGATCCACCTCCACACAAATGTGAGCGGAGGCATGTATTTTGTCTCATGGTTAGGCTCAATCAATGAAGTGGCCAAGGGTGTTTTTGATACTTTGAATAGTTTCATCATTCCAACAGTGAAGAAGAAGAAATGAGAGATGAACCTAGATAGGGATAGCATCGGGAATGTCATTTTCAGGGAAAAAATCAGGGGACCAACGGTTGAGATACATCCCCTTAGAACCCATGAAATCTGGACCACTCCTGAAGATAAGATCTCTATATGCTTTGAATTCAAACAAAAATGCAAAAAAAACCTACCACAAAAAGAGGTTGAAACCTATGCTTAAATGAGGGGTTTATAGTTCTTATCCACCCAAAGAGTCATCACTTGTGGAGAGGGAAAAATCCCAGTGAAATAACCAATAATTCCATTCTCAGTGAAATGAAAAGCAAGATTTCAAAAAGAAGAGGCATGAACATGAACTTTCATAATTTCATCTAATTTGTTGATAAACCGTGAGGGAGGCTGCTTAATCAATTTTCGGATGGAGGAAACCAAAGATTAAAGGCATCAATTTCAAGAGGGGGAGAGGAATCCCCTTCGCCAACACCTATCTCCATGGTAGCTGTGTCAAACTAGGGTTTTAGGTTCAGAACTTTCACGATCCAATCTCAGTCGAGCGATTCTCTTTGTTGGTAGTTGAAAGTTGAGAGATTATAAACTAAGAATAATGTTGTGAGGAATGATTGTTACCTCCCCACCCTTGTTCATTTCCTACAAGTGAGATGCTAGGATCTTAATGAATATATTGTTGTAATGGCTTCCAAACCTGTTTTTTTTTAACCGAAACTGGGGAATATTTGTATTAAAAGTGGCCAAAATTGAAAGTTGATTACATAGAAAGTTGATATGTTGTTTCAAAAAATTCCCTCTACTAGATGGGTGGCACATCTCATTGTCATAAATTTTTTGCTTGCATAAGAGAATAGAAATTTTCATATTGGTGTCTTGAATACATGAATAAATTCGCACAAATTGGTTACAAAGAAAATCACAAAACAATACATAGTTAACCTAGAAGAAGATGTTCAAGGATTGTCTGACACCCCTTCTGAATATTCATTTCTGCTTCCTGCATTCTACGATCCCAATAGGATTTTCTTCCCCTTGTAAAGGGGAGAGAGGGATTTGAATTATTCCTTAGAACTGTGGCAAAGGATTTATAAGGTGTGGGTTGAACCTGCAAATCTAGTTCCACCACTTGTTCCTCTTCCTAAACTATGTCCCTTTCTTTTTCCTTTGATTCCTCTGCATCCTCACTTTCTTCCTTTTCCTCTTATGAGTATTCCTTGTTTTCCTCTTCATAATCCTCCTCTTCTTCTTATGAAATGAGAGCTAAGTCTTCAAGGGATGGATTGTGGCAACTATTTGGGTGAGATAAATTATTTAGATTATCTACTTGCTCCTTTTTGGCTTCCTTCTCTATGTTTTCTAAATTTACTACTTCCTTTGCATTTTCTAGATTTTATTTTTCCTCTAGATTCTGAAGTAATTCATCTTTGTTAATGCTTGATGAAGGTGGACCCTCTTGAGATGGATTTGGATTTGGCCTTTTTTGTTTGGAATTCCTTCTTATGTTCGAGACCATTTTGAACTCTAGTTGCTTCCTTGACTGCTAATTTACTTGATTCTTTGAATAAGGTCATTCTACTTAAATTTTTGGTCAACTTTTGACAAGGTGTCCATAGGCATGGAAAGCCATGAATTTATGTGGTATATGCTCGTAATCTAATGATTTTTGGTGAATCCACCTGTCAAGATTGATTTGTAGGGATTCAAGGAGCCTTTTATCAATTTTAACATCCACACACATTCATGCATAGGATTATAAATTCCCTTTTGGTTCTGCAAAATCAATGTAACGACCCAATTTATTCCTAATCACTCTAAGTGAGTTTTCATCCCAGAAAATCAACGGAAGGAGTTGTTGTAATTTCCTTATCTATGTTGAAATATAGAGTCCATGAGGACAAATACATTCCTCTAGAACCCATGAAATATGACCCAAATCCAAATATTAGATCTTGTTCTTCCTTACTTAGAAAAAGAAAGACAAATAAACATCAATGAGAAAAAAATGTAGAAACATGATTGTTAATTTTTTGGGCCCATTACTCTAATACCCATGTTTTCGTAGTATTTGGACTAGGAAAAAGCCATGTAAACTTGCTAACCAAAGCCCTCTCAAAGAGAATGAGGGTTTTCCTTCTTGGCTCTGAGGAAAAGAGATCCAGATGGGGAATAATATCCATCCTTTTAGCAAAGTGGAGCTATTGCGATTGAGGACATTTTCTCGGTGTCAGGGACCAAACTAATGCATTAAATTCCTCATAATCATTGCAAGAATTTCCCATGATTTAACCCTCAAGAGGAACAAAGTCCAACAAATAGAAAGACCCACAAATTAATCAACAAATCGACAAATATAACTCCAACTAGCACACAGGCACAAAAACCAGCACGATTTCTCCCTTGTGGTGTTTGATATGAGTGAAGGGAAGATTCTCGAGACCAAAAAATAGATCTAAGACTCCAATGATGATCCGGATTTTATGATCAGAACAAAATGAATACAGATTATTAAAAATATTCTTAACACAGAATAA
This sequence comes from Picea mariana, assembly GCA_032191745.1. Taxonomy (NCBI): domain Eukaryota; kingdom Viridiplantae; phylum Streptophyta; class Pinopsida; order Pinales; family Pinaceae; genus Picea; species Picea mariana. Next base: position 25,323 of record JASDQU010507267.1, read on the forward strand.
CAAAGATACAGTAAACTGGTTTTCTATTCAACAAGGAAATAAGCTGAAACTGTAAAATGCAGCGGAAAACAAGCTTGTTGGAATGGTGGTGGCTCATCTATGAGAAGATATGTGACGGTTGCACTCATTCACAAGAATATCGTTACAATGAGGCTCTGAAGTACTTTTTACAATAAACAAGAATGTCAGAAACCTTAGACATCCAAAAACCTAACCCTAGGAGATGAAGCGTCAAAAGTCATGTGGGCCCTGTTTGGGTAAGTTAGTACATCAACTTTCTGGGGTCGTAAATTTTGAATACGATCTTCGTTTTAGGCGCACGATATCCCATTGGAAATTTCTATCCGAGAAATACACATCTTGTTGCAATTAGACTAAGAAGAGCCCTAAAAACGTTGTTTAGGGCCTCAAAACGGCCCCGCAAGTCAGGGATCCAAAAACTTGGAAAAAAACTACCAAACTCAAAAACTGCCAAAATGAACTAGTTGGAATAGGTGGGAGGCCACCAAAAACCATCTGTATCAATCCTCCCCCTTAGGAAGCAATGGTCTCCATTGCGTTGATTTCCCCCATCAGATGAGCAAATTTCTGTTGAATTTGGCCCCGGGTGAGCAACTTTCCTTGGTGTAGGAGCTACCCTGCTTTGACAATTCGATAAAGTTGGATCCTTTGATGTCGAGTGCCCTTGATCTGTGTGTCCACAATATGATCTCTATATGCATGTTGCATTCAGTCAAGGTCAAGATATGTTGATTTTAACTGCTCTTCTATCTCTGAGATATCCAATAATGGTGGAAAATATGGTTGAAGGAGAGCCACATTGAAGACTGGGTGTAGGCCAAGGAAAGGGGGAATGTTGAGTGAAAAATAATTATCAACCATAGCCTTGGTGATGGTGTATGGCCCATATCGTAGTGGGAGAAGCTTCTGATGGGGCCCTGTAAGGCATTCTTTCTGCAAGTGCAGCCAAACTTTTCATCCCACCTGAAACTTATGTGGCATTCGTTGTTGATCATGGTGTTGCTTGTACTTGGCATTGGACTTTTGTAAAATATCCTAACCCTATTGGTCGATGTGCTGGATCCACTCAATGAATCGAGTGGCTTTGTCAAATTCTGGTGGAACAGGGGAGGATTCGGCCGAGGTGTTCACTAGGGGTAGTACAACATCCATGGGGCCCAATGGTTGGAATCCCTACCCCACCTGAAAGGGGTTGTGGCCAGTTGAGCTATGTAGGGCTCAATTGTAGCTATGATGGACATAGGGAATACTCTCATCCCATGTGCGGGGGTGATTGGAATTGTACATGCATAGGATGTGTACAATCATCGGATTGATGAACTTAGTTTGGCCATCTGTCTGCGGGTGGAAGGCAGTGGATTTGGTGAGCTTGGTATCCAACAATGACCAAAGGATCAAATAGAATGTGTTGAGGAACCGTCTATCCTGATATGAGACAATGGTTTGTGGGATCCCAAAGTGTACCCTGACATGTTCAAAGAAGAGCTTGGCAATGGCCTCTATGGGGATGTTCTTCTTGCAGGCAGCTAGAATCGCCATCTTGGAAAAGCGATCAACAACCACAAAAACTCAGGCATTGCCCCTCTTGGTGGACAGGAGGCTCGACATGTACTCCATTGAGATGGATTCCCATGGCTTTTCAAGAGTAGACACAGGGGTGTAAATGCCCTATTTCTTAGTGGTCGATTTGGAAATAGCATAGGCGGTGCAGGACCTGATATACTTGTCGACATCCTGTCGAAGTTTCATCCAGTAGAAATGTTTTTGCAGCACTGTCACTCTCTTGTCGACGCCAAAGTGTCATGCCACCTGAATGTAGTGAGATTCCCAAATCAGCTTCATGCACTCACTTGATGGAACGCATAGATGGCCCAGATGACACAACAGCTCATCTTGAAGATGGAAATTAGCAACCACTGAGTTTTCTCCCAACATTTTGTAGGTGGTGGAGAAGACAGGGTCTGTCTCATAGAGGTGGGGCCATCTAGAGGTCTCATGGCCACAAGAGTCTAGCACCGTGGTGAGTTCCACGATTGGAGATCGACTGAGGCAATCAACAACTCGGTTGGTACTTCATAATTTATACTTAATGTTGAGGTGGAACTATTGTAAGTATGTGGACCACTTCTAATGGAGGTCATTCTGCAATTTTCCTTGGGTTTGCATGAACTGTAGTGGCTTGTGATCAATGTGGATGATTGTCTCCTTCCCCAGAATGTAATGTCTCCACTAAATGAAGGCTTGCACAATGGAGTACCTCTCTTTGTCATAAGTAGGGTACTTATGGACAAAATATGATAGTATCTCACTATGATACGCCACGGGGTGGCCGTGTTGAGTGAGAATGATTCCCACAGCATAGTCTAAAGCATCTGTCTCGATCTCAAAGGGAAGTTGCAGGTCCGGTAATGAAATTACTGGGGATGATCACAAATGTTGCTTCAATTCATCAAAGGATTGTTGTTGGGACATGCCCCACACAAATTTTTCCTTATCGCCACCCCTAGTTACTTGGATGAGGGGCCATGCGATATGAGATAATCCCAACACAAACCTACGATAGAAATTGGCGAGGCCCAAGAAGCTCTAAATCTCAGTGAGTGTGGTTGGGGTTGGCTAGTCACGGATAACCTGGATCTTGGTTGGATTCACATGCACACCATGTTGATCAACATTGTATCCTAAGTAATGGACCTTGTCAATGTCGAAGGTGCATTTTTCCAAGTTTGCATATAGTTTGTGATGCTGCAGGGTGTGCAGAACATGTTGAATATGTTGCAAGTATTCCTCCCAAGTCTTGTTGTAGATGAGGATGTCATCCAGATACACCACTACAAAATTATTGGTCAAAGGTCACAGGATATCGTCCATCATCCTCATAAAATTTGCTGGAGCATTTTTCAAACAAAAGGGCATGACCAACCATTCAAAAAGACCTTCTTTTGACTTGAAGGTGGTCTTCCATACATCTATATGTTCTATTGGGACCTAGTGGTAGCCAGACTTAAGATCAATCTTGCTAAATTATTTGGGCCCCGTGAGTTGATCAAGGAGGTCGTCGATTTGGGGAATCAAGTACCGGTTTCGGACTATGATTTTATTTAGGGCCCGGTAATCAATGCAGAGTCATCATGTCCCGTCTTTCTTCTGCACCAGTACAATTGGGCTCCCACAAGGCGATGAGTTGGGATAGATGTGCCCCTTGTGAAGCAGTTCTTGGATTTGCCTCTTGATCTCCTCTTTTTCTAATAGAGAGCGGTGGTAGACTAGCCCATTGGGTAGTGGTGCATCTAGGGTCAGATCGATAGGATGCTTGACCTGCAAGTGCAGAGGTACCCCGGTAGGAGAGGAGAAGATATCTAAGTATTCTTCCATGACCTTATCCACTTGCTTCTATTGTGTGGAGAGATCGGTCGTGGAGACCCTAGATGTGGCTGCGATATTTCACTTACTCTGAGAGTGAATCATCAAGAAGACAAATTTCCCCGTCTGAGAGATGACCTTCCTACATTTCTTGGCAAAGATAAAGGAAATAACACTAGGAGGGATGCCTCAAGTATCCTGTAAAATTTCTTGTTCAAAGTAATAATAACACTATGAGTCCTAGAATCATATACATCATTACATTTCCATAAATAAGGTTGGCCCAAAAGAACATTACAAACTTTGAGAGGAGAAACATCACACAATACCTCGTCTTTGAAGGGCTTGATGTCGTATGACATTTGACACTATTGGCTGACACAGAGACCGCTTCCTTGGTAGAGCCATCCAATGGTGTAGGGATGCGGGTGAAGCATTGTCGACAGGGCCAGCCGCTTGACGACCTCTACTAAGATGAGGTTCTTCTAGCTACCGCTATCAACGATGAAGTGCAGCGGGGTGCCTTTTACCCACATCTACGAATGGAAAATGTGCTCGCCTTCTTCTGGATCGTCTTGTTCACCAGGCTAGAGCTTGGTGGTAGCAACAGTGGCATTGGGTTCCACGTCAATAATTTGTCTTCCCCTTTCTGGTTCTGACTCAGAGTCTGAACCTACATTTGATTTAGAGGCTTTCACTTCAGCCACCAACAACTGCTTTGAGCGGAAATCAGCAGTGTTATGCCAAGGGCTCTTATGGAAGTCACACCACTTCCCAATATCCTTCTTTGTCTTTCTGGTGTCTTTCTTTTCTTGTGGATTGGACTGGTTGTCCTGATACTATCCATCTTTTCTCTATCCTTTGTTCTGTAGGTTGGGGCTGCCCTTTCCTGGTTTTTGTTGCGAGGGGTTCCTAGGCCCAAATTTTCGCGTCTTTTGTTTGATCTTATGCTCGATTTTGATGGCATATTGATAGACCGTGCCCAAGGATGAGATTTCCATAAATTACATTTTGGTCTGGATGTATCTATGCAGAGCACCATGATACTTGAGCACCAGATGTTGCTCTGAATATTTGATACCCAGCTTGGTGCACAGGGTATGGAAGATATTTATGAAATCTCGCACTACTTGGTCTCTTTCTTGTCATAGTGTGGTCCATTTGGTATAAAAGTCATCATAACTTCCGACAGGGTAGCATTGTTCCTTAATAGCATCCCTAAAGGATTCCCAGGTGGTCGCGACTGTAAATAATGAGGGTTCCTCTATTTCCTTTTTCTCACATAAAGTTTCCCACCAATTTTTGACATAGGGAACGACTTTGAGGAGCGCAAAAGTAATTTTTTACCTATTTTAAAATTTATGGACAGAAAAATACCCTTCTAGTATATTCAACCACTTATCTACAACATCTATGTCTATCCGAACTTCAAATATAGTAATATTGAATTTGATTTGTACCTTGAAGGGGGCGGCGCCTCTGCTCGAGGAAGATGCATCGCCTGTTGGTAGTCGCTGAAGGATTTGCGCGAAACTATCCATCATCCTTTTCCTCTGTTGCGTGAGGGATTCCTCATGCAACATTTTGAAAGGATTTCCTCTCACGTCAACTTTCTTTTCTCCTGCCATGAGAGGTCGTTTGGGCGTGAGAGGTCATTTTGGCATGTGAGGGACAACGTTTTTAGAGCTCGCCATAGTCGAAAATTCCCTTTGATAGATTGCAGAAAAATGTGTAGTACTCGGATAGACCTTTCCAATGGGCTATCGTGCACCTAAAACGGAGATCGTATGCAAAAGTTATGACCCTGAGAAGTTGATGTACTAACTTACCCAAACGGGGCCCACATGACTTTTGGCTCTTCATCTCCTAGGGTTAGGTTTTTGGATGTCTAGGGTTTTTGACATTCCTATTTATTGTAAAAATGCCTTCAGGGCCTTATTGTAACGATATTATTGTGAATGAGCATAGTCGTCACATCTCTTCTCATAGATAAGCTGCCACCATTCCAGCAAGCTTGTTTTCCGCTGCATTTTACAGTTTTAGCTTATTTCCTTATTGAATAGAAAACCAGTTTTACTATATGTTTGTTATTCTGTGTTAAGCATATTTTAATAATTTGTATTCATTTCATTCTGCTCATAAAATCCAGATCAAATGACCTCAAAACCAACACTAATCTCCTTCTTAGAAGAGTAATGCACATCTCAACAACTGCACTTGGGTTCATTTAATTGCAAGGGTGAAGCGATGAAGTGGCTAGGGAAATCCTAGCTGCATCACGGGATATCGACCTCATTTTCTCTCATTTTATGAATCCAAGCAAATTTCTTCAAGCCCTATTGTTGATCGACCTTGTGCCCTGAATATTCTAGGGTTTACCCTGGCTACCATCCTCAAAATGAGGGGAAGTACTCGGGATTTTTCCTGGGGCAATGTAGCCTGGAAAAAAAAAGAACGTTTGGCTTAACCAACAGCTAGTTGAATGAAAAAATATTCATGTTTATTGGAAACGTTTATACATCATGTATATAGGTCTTAAAGGAAAATCTCTAATTGTGTATGGTCAAACATTGCTAATATGGAACTTTGTGTAGTCATATACAGTGGTGCAAAGCTAATATTGTAGCAAATAAACCAAATTTCCAAGAACAAATATAATAAGAATCCAAGAGAAAATGTAGGAATGTGTATAGTTATATTGTGATCCAATGTCTATGCATGGTTGGAGAATGCCCTTAGAGGTTTTACCCAAGACTAAGTAGACCCAAATTAATAAAAAAAATCAACCGAAGTTTAGAATCGATGGGAACTCTGACTTTCTACATCGCTATATTTTGACAATAGGAGGGACATTTTCTACAAGATTAGATAGCTCCAATATATATGGTTGGATTGTAAACTTTGGGAAAAGTTCTATGACTTAATCTCAAATTCAAGCAAATCCCATTAAAGATAGTTTGTTGGCCCTTGACCAATTTTTGAGGATTCTTGGTCATGTTTGACTTGATTTTGGGACTTCGACAGGCTGTCGAAGGTGGAGCGCAAGGAAAAGTGGAGATCGTGGGATATTGTCCCCTTTTAGGGCCCTTTTTGGGATTTGGGATTATGTAACAGATATGGGAATGTCGTCCCATGGGTTCATCCATGCTTAGGCCTATTTTGTATGTATAAATAGATGCTAAGGCAATATAGTGAACAATGAATGGTTGAGTGCTAGAGTTGGATCTGTGTGATCAAGAGTTGTAAGTTCTTTGGTGCATACTATGTGAGACTTGTAGAGCTAAGTGCAAGTCATTGTAAGAGACTTTAGAAGGTTGCGTGCTTAGATCTACTCAGGGAAGGAGGATCTAGTGAATTGTGCAGATGTCCTATCCTCTGCAAAGTAGGGTTTTTGAGGCTCTGTGCATGTAACCTATTGAAGAAGCTAATTAAGAAGACAAAGAGTTGGTGGACGTATCCCTAGGGTGGGGGTGAACCACGTACATGTTGTGTTGCTCTGCTTTTTGCAATGTGTTGATGTGCTTATATGTTAATGTGCTTAATGATTTAATATAGATGAATGATATGTCGATGATTAGTGCTTAATAATATGGATGGATGTTAGATCTGACTTATATACATGTGATTAGTGTTGAATCTGTTAATAGCTTATCTGTTTCGTCATGCTAAGTGTTGTTAGATGTTAGATCTAGTTGAATAATGTGATGCTCTGTAATTAGGGTTCAATTGTGTTGTGACTAAGAACTGAATATCGATGAATGTTAATTGTTGAGTGCCTTGATTAGAATCATAGATATGTGTCCCAGCTAAGGTTGTAGACACTGGAGTCCTGCAACCACCCCTGCCTCTGCCTTGGGTGAGACTTCATCTGCTTCACAGGTGTTGCCGAAAGGGTCGATAGTTAGGGTTTTGTTGGTGCGATGTTGTAGCGTTGAACCATGGGTCTGCCCCTGTGCCAACAAATGGTTCTGTTGCCGGGACCTAAAACTGTGATTGCTGGGAACTAAGGAAAAGGAAGCTTTGTGCAAAGACCTGACTTGAAACTGTGATTGCTGGGAACTAAGGAAAAAGAATCTTTGTGCAAAGACCTGACCTAAAACTGTGATTGCTGGGAACTGAGGAAAAAGAAGCTTTGTGCAAAGACCTAACCTAAAATTTTGAAAGATCTGTGCATAGATTTGTCGTTCTAGTGCGTATTATTCTATTGGATTTGTGAATCTTTGTGCTAAAGAAAAAAGTATGATCTGAAGAAAAAAGGTAATATCCGAACGCTTTGTGCTCTGATAAAGGTAAGAATAGTGAAAATTTTTAATATCTGGAAGCTTTGTGCTCTACTGAAGATAAGATTAATGGATTTTTTTGTTTCTAAAGTATGGATCTAGGTATGTTTGATAAGATTTATCCTAGCTTGAAAACTAGGGCACTAATAGAAGAAAGAAGATTTGATATGAGTAGATCTGATAAGAATAATGAAAGATATGTTACACCTATGCATAGAAAGAATGTTTGGACTAGTGAATGGATGCAAGACCCTAGAAAGATATTTTTGCAGGTTAGATACCATGATCCTAGTGCGCAATACAGGAAAGGATGGGGATAATTTAAGAGAAAGAGAGGATTAACCCTTTGTTACAGTTGCAGTAGACCGGGATAGTTGGCTAAGGAATGCCCTGGTAGAAGACCTAGTTTCCTCTGTTGTAAAGCTCTGAACCATGAAGTATTGGATTTCCCTAGAATGATTGCTAAGGTTGAAATGATGAATATGAAATAAGAAGACCATGAGAAATATCTAGCAATTGAGATTATGACAGAACCCCAGAAAGAATCAGAAAAAGTATTTATATAGATGAAAGAAACCCTAAATGATCATCGATATGTCAGTTTATCAGAGGTCTTTAAAGAAAAAGAGTACATTGAAGCAAGAATAGGAGACTTCGACATTGACTATGTTATGGATGAGGAAACACGGGTGAATATCATGATCGAAAGAACTTGGGAAATTCTAGGAAAGCATGCTATGATTTCTTCATTGGGAGGAATAGGACTATTCAGAGGAAATTTGATAACCCTGTGTGGAAAACTTACCAGGATATCTATGAGTGCTCATGGAACTTCGACAAAGGAAGAATTTGAATTTGTTCAATTTATTGAGAACAACGCTCCATTTGCTATGTTATTAGGAAAACCTTGGATTGAAGAAGATCAGCCTAGAATAAAAGAAGAGGAAATCTTAGAGAAGAAGAAGTAAGAGTTAAAATATTTCATGACTAGGACTAGGAGAATTGCACATTTGATTGAAGAACGGGAGAACCAGGCAAAGCTATTTCAAACCAGATATTTGGATGTCGAAGTTGGAAGAACATTAGAAGACCCGCAAAAGACTGAAGTACCTATTCCGGGTATAAATGAAGTATTACCCTTGATTTCTAGGAAGGAACCTCAACAGTGCAAAGTTACCCCACTGAAAGAAGATAAGAATCAGAATGGAAAAAGGAACTCTGAGACGAAGCTCACTAGAAATAAGGCTAGAAAACTAAGTAAGAAGAGAGATAAGCTTGAAAAGTTACAGAAGGTTCCTGAGGAAACTTCGCAGAAGAAAAATTTGCAAAATTGGAGCCACCAGAATATCATAACAGTGTCACATGGCACTTCACCATGGCGAAGAAATATAGTTGTTGGAACAGTATAATCGTTCAACCGACGGCTCGAACAGGTAGAAAGGAATTTATGGTCAGAAAGTTCACCACCAGACCATTAGGACTGCGCCACAACAGACAAAACAGATTTAATGAAGGCTTCTCTCCCGTTGCAAGACATTTGTTGCCGAGTTATCTATTTATCTCGTTGTGCCACGCAATGAGAACAATTTTTCCAATCGTGACTATTAGAGCTCACAACATAGTTGATTTCACATGGTGACCACCATGTTAGTGCGATCTATCCCACTACATTGAACAATTACTCTTCAAACCCGAGGCATTCAACCACGAGCGTGCATGTCAGACGAGATTAGCGCTGTAGAGAAAATTGTCGAAGAAGTTCTTATTGGCCTAATGGCTGAAAGAGTAATGTCTGAAAGAGTGATATTTGCAAGTATTCAAGCATCATCAAAGAGAGGACTGCAAGCCTCTTCGTCAAATGCTCGCGAAGATGGATCATCCTGACCATCAGCAGAAAAGAGAACCAAACACAGAGATGACCTAGAAAATGTGAATATGATCCCATCCATATTGCCCGATTACATCCCACCTCTGGCCAAGGCAGTGAGTTGAGATAGCGTGCCAAGAGAATTCAAGTACACCATGGTTACTACATACCTCCTGAAGGGGATACGCGCAGTTTGTGCACAATGGGATAAGATCACAGTGTTGAAGTTCAGTGACTTCAACCTTGGAGATCGAAAAAACTACAGTATTCTTGCCCCGTATAAATACCTGACCCAAACAAAGGGGAAGAACTCAAAGATAATCCCTCAGCCATGGACGATGAACCTCTCACATTCCACTTTGTTAAATGTCATGAAAATCCCACACTTCGAAAGGCACCAAGAAGTCAATGCCTGTGTCAAGTTATTACTTTCATGTTACCATGGTGGCTACTTATGGCTAGACCATCGTATCACAGTCGACCCGACATTGATCCATAGGATCATAGGCTTGAGTATGCAAGGACCCGATCCACGGGATTTCTATCCAGGAAAATCCATAGATCATGCACTAGCACAGAAGATCAAGGATACATATGGCGATGTTGAAAAGGGAACGTGAGGCTACAAGGTAGCCTCCATCAAGAATGGCATAGTACGCCTTGCCTGTCAGTTAATTGCAAGAAATTTAGTAAGGAAGAAAAGACCTATGCAGGTCACAGGCTTTGTTGTTGACCTCGTGGGAAAGTGTGTAGAAGGTTAACATATGAACTGGGCAAAGTACCTAGTGAATCAGTTGGAGCTAGACTGTTGTGAAGCACAAGATCAAGGCTATGAGTTCTGTTGGTTGTGGAGCCTGATTATCTTCCTGATTTAGAGGTCCTTGCTTTTAGCCGTGTTTATACCCCATCGAGTATTTACACCCCATAAGTATGTACACTCTTCCATGTAGGGGAGTGCAGAGGGGGGGTACCCACTCTGCGGGGTCTGTGGGGTCTGGGGGCAAGCGGACCCCCAACGGGGGTTCAAGGGCGAAGCCCCCGAAACAAAAATTGCCTTGTAAAAGTATATTGTAATTTCATTGTAAATCTGGACCG
>JASDQU010507268.1:0-23784 GCA_032191745.1 Picea mariana
TGCACGCAGGCATCCGCGGGCTAACCCAAAACAGCCCGCGGGTACCTAACAAAGCAAAAACTCAGGAAAGTTTCCGCCGGGACTCAATGCTTTTTGTCAGTTAACTGGAACTCCGAGCCATGCATGGCCGAGAGTTCGCCAATAACCCTAGCTCCTTCTAGCCTATAAAAGGAGGGGTAGGGGTACTATTCAAAAGAGGAAAAATCATAGCAAAGAAACTCTGCCAAATTGCCAATCCAGTTCTGTCCCAACCCTTTAGCCCAGCCTCAAGCTTCAGGAGAAATACATGCAGCAGCAGTTGGAGGACAGAAAGAAGAGGAATAGCCTAGGATCAGGATCGTGGAACGGTGGCCAACCTCAGAAATCATTGTAAGTTGATTTATATTGATGGTAATGAAAAAGATACTTTTCCCATCCCGAAATACATGAATCTCATCTTTGTTATCTGATTTGTGTTTTATCTCTAACCCCCTAGTAGATCAGTAGCATGCATATATGTTTTTGTCTTGTTTGCAGGAAAGCTTTGTGGAAGGAGCAGCAGTAGTAAGGAGACAACAACTCAACGGAGGATCTACTTCAACCTTCGGAATACAAGGTTAGTTCATTCTTCCTGTGCTTGTCTGAGAAAAGGAGTTGAGATTTTGGGTACAAGGTTAAAGGTTAAATCTGAAGGGTCATGATCTGCGTATAAGCTTAGAGCCCTAGATTATTATTCCATAGGGTAGGAAAACCCCACAACAACTATGAATTTACTTAAAATACTGTGTTGTATGTATGATTTCACATTGGATGTTTGAATTTTGAGAGAGAGAGAATGAGTTTCAATTGTTTCTCTTCCTGAGTGAGAGAAGTTCCTGCAAGGAATGTAGTGAAGCATCCATAAGGAGTGCATTGAAAAAGGTTCAGAGTTTATCTCTGAAACCTTAGGAGGGATACGGTTGTTCTCATTCCAACATAAGTGCAAGTGAAGCACAAAATCCGTTCAAGGTGTGCACAGGCTAGTTGAAAGGTTATAACTTATCAACCAAGGAGAGAGTTAAAGGACTACTGTAGCAGAGGTGCACAGAGTTGAGAGTTCAAATACGCAGAAGTATTTGAAGGTCTATCACAAGGAGTGTGAGTAGAGACCCTTTTTCGAGGCTTGAATTTACTAGAGAAAGATCATAAGGGGTAGCGTCTTTGAAGTGTTCAAAGGAAGATAGGAAGCAGAATCTTCGTGCATAAGGTTAAGTTCCAGTGAAAGAACATTGGTTTATTTTGCAAGAGCTATCAAGGAGGAAATGAGTGGTCGGAATTCTCCGTGGAGAACTAGAGAAGTCACGAGGACCATAGGATCCAAAGGATTTGCAGGTTGGATAAGGGTTGGATGAAACCATCCCATGGGATCCACTATTCAACAATGATAGTTGATCGTAACTGTTGATCTATTAAGATCACTTTGGAAATCAAGGTTCGTAAATCCAGAGTGCAGACAAACGAATGTCAAAGGTTCGTTCAAATCCTGAAAGCCAAAAATATTGGAGTGATAGGTGGCAAGAATCTGTGTCAGAGATAGAAGACAACAGAGAATACAGTTGGCGTACTTGTTGCCAGGCAGAGTCAAAACTTAGTTGACTATTTCAGGGTTTCATAGGTTGGCGAGCCGAAAGCCTTGTATCAGGATTCGTAAAGACACGAAGCCAAGAACTCCAAAAGGGTGAAAAGTCCCATAGGGAAGCCAACCTTTGATAAATGCATTGGGGTTCATCATTTCAGCATTTTCGAAGATAGAGACAGAAGTTCCTTGTTCCAGGATTCCCAAAATCATGAAACACGATACGGCTGTGGAGGAGGACGCCTCCAAACATTTCGGTGAAATCAACATTTCAGGTTTCGATAGTATAGGGCCAAGAAACTTGACAGAAGGGATCATGAAATTGCGAGACCCGAAGTCTCAAATTAGTGAAGGGAGTGACATTATTGTGGTCAAGGAGATTGGATTGGCGCCTGGTGTTTGTTCATGTAGGCTTAATTCAATAAGACCTGTGGATACACTGTGAGTGTATGAGATACTCCCTGAGGGGAAATCGAAGAGTCAATTTGACTCAGGGGTAGATTGAGATCGATCCTGCATGGACCTCAACCCGAGGGTTCATGGGTCTGTGTCAATTGTGGTATCAGATCTTGATCTTGTCTGTATATTTCAGGCAAAGTAAGCTAGAGGAGAAGGAGTATTCTGATACACGTCAATTGTGGTATCAGAGCACAAAAAAAATTCTTTGTTTTCTGTAGTAGAGAAAAGAGGAGAATTTCTAAGCCATGCTACCAAGAAGAAGAGATAGGTGATCCAGGTGGATATCAATGGCCACCCACCTTTTCCAACTGGCTCAAAACAACTTTTTGACAATTTTGGCAATTTACTATTTTTAGCAGGTTTTAACTTCCAAGGCCATTTTGAGAGCCTAAATGAAGGTTTTTCAAGATTGAGGTTCTAAATGATATCTAAATGCATTATTGAGCCCCCAAAATGAATCTCCTTGATGATACCTTTCCAACAAGATATCATATGCCTAAAATGGAGATCGTATGAAAAAGTTACGACCCAGGGAAGTTGATGTACTAACTTACCCAAACGAGGCCCACATGAATTTTGGCACTTCATCTCCTAGGGTTAGGTTTTTGAATGTCTAGGACTTTTTTCATTCCTGTTTATTGTAAAAAGGCCTTCATATCCTCATTGTAATCATCTTCTTGTGAATGCGAGTAGCCGTCACATCTCTTCTCAGAGATAAGTTGCCACCATTCTAGCGAGTCTTTCACTCTGTATTTTTACAGTCTCTGTACATTTCTTTCATTAATAGAAATCGTGTATTACTGTATATCTATGTTTATGGTTACATCTATGATACATTCATGTTATATTATTGAATATATGCGATATCTTTGTGCATTTCTTTATTATATCTCCGATCTCATTTCATGCCGAACATAATCCGGATCAAAAGGCCCATGCTAATGCATGATCTAGTAGTGGAAAGAGAAACGTGTGAACTACATGCTAGGATTGATTCCATGGAGACAACACAGAGGTGCACAGTTAATGTTGGGGATATCAGCGAAGATGAATGTGAAAATGAAGCTAGACATGAAGGAGAAGAAGTGGTAGTCAAAGATGTTGCAAATGAATGCCTATTCAGGGTTGTTGCAAGGATAGGTGCCAGGGAAAAAATGGAGATTCCCATGTATGAGGGGATCCTAGATGTTGAAGAGTGTCTAGACTGGATTAGGGCTCTAGATAAGTACTTTGATTATGAGGATGCCAAGGAAGCCAATAAGGTCAAGCACGCTGTCACAAGACTTAAAGGGCATGTAACATTATGTTGGGATGAATTGCAGGATGACAACCACTGCAAAGGAAAGAAGAAAATCAATGGTTGGGATAGAACAGTTGCGAAGATAAAAGCCAAATTCATACCCAAGGATTATCAAATTACTCTGTTTTGGAGAATGCAAAATTTGAGATAGAAGTTGATGTCAGTGAAAGAATACACTAAAGAGTTCTACAAGATAAACATCAGAGCAGGTCATCGGGAAAGTGATGATGAAAAGGTTTTCAGGTACATGAATGGTCTTCTATATGACATTCAGGATGAGATGAGCATGATGACCCTTCAGAATGTAGAAGATTCTTATTAGATGGCTCTGAAAACTGAAGAGAAGCTGAGCCGAAATCAAGGTCAAAGAGGCCAAGGTAGAAGTCAAGCCAGAGGCAAAACAATTTCCCAAGACAAAACTTATAAATCTAAAGAAGAGGGGAAGAAACCTCAAACCCAAACTAAGAGAGGGGGAAGCTCACAGAGAGGATAGTATGCTGTTAGAAATACTTTTCCTCAAGATAGAGGAAGAGGAAGAGGTCGAGGAGCTGAAGTGAAATGTTTTGTTTGTGGAAAAAATGATCATACATCTTATGAGTGTCCAGATAGGAAGAAATAAGGTGGTGAAACTCACATTACTGAAGCTCAAGGATAGAATGTTGAGGCAGAAGATGCTAAGGATGAAAGATCTTTAATGATGAGGAAAGTTCTCTTAACACTAGAGAAGGAGGTAGAGAACCCAACCCAAAGAAACATTTTCTTCGAACTTCTTTCAAGACCAAAGACAGGGTATCCAAATTCATCGTGGACAACAGTAGCACAGACAATCTCGTTTCTACAGAGATGGTAAAAAAGCTGGAGCTAGAGACTATCATACATCCAACCCCATACATATTTTCATGGCTACAAAAAGGACATCAGGTAAATGTCACTAAACAGTGTTTAGTTGAATTTAAAATAGAAGGATATAAGGATGAAATATTATGTGATGTCATTCCCATGGATATTTGTCATCTATTCCTGGGTAGACCATGGAAATATGAAAGAAATGTGATTCATGATGGGAGAAGGAACACATACACCCTGGAGAAGAATGGGAGGATAGACATGTTGCTACTGATTAAGGATAAAGAAGTAAAAATAGAGACAAGAAACACTGTACTTCTCATGAGTGGGAAGGAACTTATTAATGAGGTTAAGAAGCAGGAAGATACAAAATTTATTGTGGTCAGCAAAACTTAAAATTGTTTTGACCGGTACAAGAGTGGATGATTTACCAGAAGAAATCTAGAAGCTGCTGGGAGAGTTTGTTGATATAGTAGTGGACAAACTACCTTGTTCGTTGCCACCGATCAGGAGTATAAGAATCACATTGATCTTCTACCTGGAGCTAGTTTACCGAACAAAGTAGCATACAGGTTGATGATGCAGGAAAATGAAGAATTCAAGAGACAAGTCCAGGATTTAATGGAAAAGGGATTTATTTGAGAGAGCTTGAGTCCATGCACTGTTCCAACAGTTCGCAGCCCAAATAAAGATGGAGGCTGGAGGATGTGTACAGACTCAAGGGAAATCAATAATATTACCATCAGATACAAATTTCCATTGCCAAGGATGGATGATTTGATGGATTGCTTGAGTGGAGATGATGCAGGAGCATCACGAGGGCATGCAAGCATAGCTAGCAGCAAGCCAGCATGGAGATAAGAGACAGCTGGAAAAGCACCGAGCACATTTTTTTTTGAAAATGTTTTGAAATATTAATGAAGTCATTAAGTGGAGTCATGCTTGTATTATTGTAAAAGGACCTTGAGCGATCCTCTCTCATCCATAGTATATAGGATCCTTTATGTGTAATGAATGTAAATAAATAGAGTTTAATGCTTAGATTAGATAGTTTATAACATAAGAGGGAGAACAGGATATAGACACCCTCATTGTATCATTTGTAATATTAAGAATAATTCAATCCCCAGAGCATGTAGTATTGAGCATAGAGAAGAGAGCAGAGAGCTATAGTTTGAAAACACCCATGTATAGATATTTGAATTAATACAAAGAGATTTGATTCAAATTCATGGTGTCGTGTTTGTTCTCTGTGTATGAATGTTGAATGTTATGCTCATGGATGTTTACTTTCTGTTATACATTTTCTTTATATGATGTGTATATGATATCATGATTTGTGTTTGAAGTCTGAGAGAGAAAGTAAGGAATGAGTTTCAATTGTTTCTCTATATGAGAAAGAGTTCCTACAAGGAGTGCAGTGAAGTTGTTTGCAAGGAGTGCGTTGACAGAAGTCAAAGTTCATCTCTGAAAGCTCAAGAGGCATAACAATTGTTCTCATTCTCACTGTGGTGCAAGTTAAGAATAGGAGCCATGCAATGTGTGTGCAGGCCGAGTATAACCTGAGTGAAATTGTTGAAGGAATACTATTGCAGGGAGTGCACAGAGTCGAGGAGATTCAATACCTGGAAGTATTGACAGAGTACCGCAAGGAGTGCACACAGGAATTTTCCCCATAGGACTTGGATATTTTCAAGAAAGCTCAGGAGGGATAGAGTCTAAAAGTTATTGAAGAAATATTAGGAGGTTTATCACCTTTAATCATTCAAAGGGAGGCGCTGCAAAGCTACTTTGCAGATAGATAAGTTCCAACGAAAGAATACTTTTTCATTTCGCAAGAATTGTCACGAAAGAAATGGATGGTCGGAATTATCTGTGGAGAATTCACGAATTCACGAGAGCCATTAGATCTTGCAAAGTAGAAAGGGAGTTACGATGATTGTTTTCAAAGGTTCAAGCTCAGGAGAGGCAGAGCCATAGATCCAAGCCAACAAGGGTCGTTGGATCTCCTCATAAATTTTCATTTCGTAGTTTCAGGAGTTGGGGGACCGAAATATTTGCATTAAGACTCATGAAACCGTGAAGTGTGAAGTCTTGAAGGGCCGAAAGGATTGTGTGGGGCCATAGAAGCCAACAAGGTGGACAGGTGGTGCACTGTTGACATGGAATTCAATTACGTTGACCATTTCAGGGTTTCGTGAGTTGAGGTCCTGAAAGCCTCGCATCAGGACTCGTGAAATAATGAAGGGTGAAAAGCTACATTGTGGGACCATGTTGACGACGTGTTAGAATTCGTCATTTCAGTGTTTCGAAGGATAGGAGGTTGAGACTTCCATCCCAAAAGTCCCGAAGTCACAAGTGGTGATAAGGAGTATTGAGGAGTTCGGGATCTCGGCACTCGGGTGTCGGGACATAAAGGGGGCACCGCTTGGGGAGCGAAATCGTGAAGTGCGAAGATAGAACGAGGGACACATGGCAGAATCACAAGGTGGGCCCGTGGAAAAGATAGGTGGACACGTGTCATCTTTTGAAATAAGTCAACACCCTGTTGACCTCTCGTGTCTCGAGGATTCACGAGACAAGAGCTGGGAGTTCGACATTGAAAATCATGAAGCGGCGAGAAGCGAAAAGTGCTAGAGTTAGGCCTAGCCAGTGGTCACACGTGGAGGGCACTGATAAGAGAAGGAGCGTACCTATATCGAAATTTTGGGTATTGCGAGATTTGGAAGCAAGAGTTGGGAGTTTCAACTCACAAACTCGCGAGTGGCGAGTTGTGACAAGAGTTTCAGCGCATTGGAAGTTCGGGTCTCGGAAGGTGAAGAGTTGAATATTGGGAAGGAAAAGTCACAAGGTTGTGAACTCCGAAGTTCCAAGATCAGGAGAAATGTGACCACATCGTTTGGTCAGAGGGAGACTGGAATTGAGGCATCATGTTTGATCACGTGAGATCAATTTCGAAGGACCTGTGGAAAAGCACCATTTTGTGTGTGTGTTGGATTCCCCAAAGAGGAATCAAAGAGTCAATCTGACTCAAGGGCAGGAAGTAGAATGATCTTGTAGCAGACTGTAGACTCGATGGATGAGAGGGTCTGTGTGCATCTGCACCATCTGGTATCAGATCTTGACTCTGTTTGTATATTTCAGACAGGGAAAGCAAAAATAATCTCAGCCATGCTGCTGAGAAGAAGAGACAGACAAACACCTGATCTGCCAAAGGAAAGGGAGATGTCAAGAGAAAGGGGTAGGCAGGTGAAAAATCTAGCCATGGAAAGAGATGTCCATGACCTACACACTAGAATCATAGACATAGAAACAAAACAAAGGTGCACAACTGATTTTGGAGATATCAGTGAGTCTGAAAGTGAAGATGACGTTGGACATGGAGAAGAAGAAATTGCAGTAGAAGACATAGCAAATGAATGCTTGATTAGAGTTGTTGCAAGAATGAGTGCAAGCGCCAAAATGGACATTCCAGTTTATGAGGGAAACTTGGATGTAGAGGAGCTTCTAGACTGGATTAGAGCTCTGGACATGTATTTTGACTATGAAGATGTCAAAGAGGACAAGAAGTTCAAACATGTTGTCACGAGACTTAAAGGACATGCATCATTGTGGTGGGATGAAATGCAAGCTGACAGGCGTTTCCAAGGCAAGCAAAAGATCAAGAGTTGGGATTGCATGATTGCAAAGATGAAAGAGAAATTCATTCCGAGGGGTTACCAAATTACTCTGTTTCGAAGGATGCAAAATTTGAGATAGAAGCTGATGTCAGTAAAGAGTACACTAAAGAGTTCTATAGGCTGAACATCAGAGCAGGTCATCATGAAAGTAATGATGAAAAGGTTGCCAGGTATATGAATGGTCTGAGATATGAAATTTAGGATGAGATGAGCATGATGACCATCAGAATGGTGGAAGATGCTTATAAAATGGATCTGAAGGCTGAAGAGAAGCTAAGCCAAAAGCAAGGTCAAAGAGGTCGAGGTAGAAATCAGCCCAGAAGAAAATCAGTTGCCCAGGACAAAAATCAGAAACCCAAGTAAGAGTGGAGGAAATCTCAGATTGAGAGAGGTGGAAGCTCATAGAAAGGGAAATATGTTGGACAGAGAGGGAAGTATGTTGATCAGAGAGGAGAGTATGCTGATAACAACATTTTTCCTCGAACCAGAGGTAGAGGAAGAGGAAGAGGTTGAGTAGTAAAATGCTTCACATGTGGAAAGGTTGGACACAAGTCTTATAAATGTCCAGATAAGAAGAAGGAAGGTGGTGAGACTCACATTGTCGAAGGAAAAGGACGGAATGTTGAGGTAGAGGATGTTGAAGGTGGAATCTCACTAATGATGCGAAAATTTCTCTTGAAGCCAGAGAAAGAGATAGAAGAACCAATCCAAAGGAACAAAATTTTTCAGACTACTTGCAAGACCAAAGACAAGGCATGCAAGGTCATCGTGGACAGTGGTAGCATAGATAATCTCATTTCTATAGAGATGGTAGAAAATATGGAGCTAGAAACGACTGAACATCCAAGCCCATATAAGGTTTCATGGCTATAAAAGGGACATCAGGTAAATGTCACTAAACAATGTTTAGTTGAATTTAAGATAGGGGGATATAATGATAAGATATTGTGTGATGTTATTCTCATGGATGTTTGTCATCTATTGTTGGTTTAACCGTGGCAATATGATAGGAATCTAATTCATGATGGGAGGAAGAACACATACACCCTAGAGAAAAATGGGAGAACTCACTTGCTGTTGTCGATCAAATATAAAGAGGTGAAACCTGAAGTAAGCAACACTGTACTTCTCATTAGTTGGAAGGAACTTCTCACAGAGGTTAAGAAGAAGGAGGAACCATAATTCATTGTGGTTAGGCAGCCTAAAATTGTTTTAACCAGTACAAGAGAAGATGATTTACCGGAAGAGGTTTAGGAACTGCTGGAAGATTTCATTAACATAGTAGTGGACGAACTGCCTTGTTCGTTGCCACCGATTAGAAGTGTGAGTCATCACATTGATCTCATACCAGGAGCTAGTTTACCAAACAAAGCATCATACAGATTGACGCCGCAGGAAAATGAATAGGTCAAAAGACAAGTCCAGGATTTGATGGACAAAGGTTTGGTTAGAGAAAGCTTGAGTCTATGTGTTGTTACGACAGTACTCAGTCCGAAGAAAGATGGAGGCTGGAGGATGTGTACTGACTCAAGAGAAATCAACAAGATAACCATCAGGTACATATTTCCATTGCCAAGGATGGATGATTTGATGGATTGTTTGCGTGGGGCCAAATGTTTTTCAAAGATTGATTTGAAAAGTGGTTATCATCAAATTTGCATGAGAGAAGGTGATGAATGGAAGACAACATTCAAGACCAATGAAGGGTTATATGAATGGATTTTCATGCCAATTGGTTTGAAATTGCGCCGATTACTTTCATGAGATTGATGAATGAAGTGCTGAAGGAATTCATTGGAAAATTTGTCATTGTGTACCTTGATGACATACTGATTTTCAATAGAACAGAGGCAGAGCATCTGAAACATTTAGCTATAGTGATGAAGAGGTTACAGTAGGAGAAGCTACTGATAAATATGAAGAAGTCCTCATTCATGAAGACAGAGCTCATTTATTTGGGTTTTGTTATTTCTGCAGATAAGTTGAGGATGGATCCAGATAAGGTGGAGGTAATCAAGAATTAGCCATCACCAAAGAATATCTTTGAAGTTCGAAGTTTTCACAGATTGGMTAGTTTCTACAGGAAGTTCATTAGGAACTTCAGTGGAATTAGTGCACCGATGATGGACACAGTGAAGAAGAGACATAAGTCTTTTCACTGGACAGAAGAAGTCGAGAAGAGTTTTAATTTGTTGAAGAGGAAGATCACGGGACAACCAATTTTGGTGTTGCCATATTTCAAAAAGACATTTCAAGTAAAATGTGATGCAAGTGGATTTGCAATAGGCGCAGTCTTAAGCCAAGAAGACAGGCTGATAGCATACTTCAGCGAGAAGATGAATGAAGCGAAAGTAAAATACTCCATGTATGATAATGAGTTTTATGTTATTATTCAGGCATTGAAGAAATGGAGACACTACTTAATTACCATGGAGTTTGTCTTATACAGTGACAATCATGCTTTGCAATTTGTGAATCAATAGGAGAAGTTAAATCAAAGACATGTAAAATGGGTTGAATACATGTAGAACTTTACTTTTGTAATTAAGCATATTTCTGGAACTGCTAACAAAGTTGTTGATTCTTTGAGCAGGAAATGTTTACTATTGCAGGAGTTCAGAGTCAAAACTTTAGGTTTTGATGATCTCAAGGAGATGTATCGAGATGATCCATATTTTAAGGAAGTGTATGAAGTAGCTGAGAATCCAATTCTTAGAGACAGGATTCAATGGACATAGTACATGATCCAATAAGGATTACTATTTAAGGGTAATCAACTCTGTATTCCAAAATGCTCCATGAGGGAGAATTTGCTGAAGGAAAAACATAGTGGAGGATTGGTTGGGAATTTCGGTCATGATAAGACATTCACAAAGTTGAATGAGTCATATTTTTGGCCAGGAATGAGAGAAGACATCAAATGATTTGTAGAGAGATGCAGAATTTGTCAGCATTCCCAAGGAAGGAGGCAAAATGCAGGCTTTTATCAACCGTTACCCATACCTGAGAGGTCGTGGGATGCAGTCAGCATGGACTTCATATTGGGGATGCTGAGAACACAAAGAGGGTTCAACTCAATATTTGTGATAGTGGATAGATTTTCCAAAATGGCACATTTTATACCATGTCAAAAAACAAATGACGCAACTCACATTGCAAATCTATTTTTCAAAGAAGTCATTCGACTTCATGGCTTACCAAGGAGCATAGTTTCGGATCGAGACACCAAGTTCATGGGACACTTCTAGAGAACCTTATGGAGGAAGATAGGAACAAAATTTTTGTTTAGTTTAGCTTATCATCCTCAGATGGATGGACAGATAGAAGTCGTGAATAGGAGTTTGGGAGACTTGCTGAGGAGCTTGGTGACAAAACACCACAGCCAGTGGGACAACATATTACCACAGGAGGTGTTTTCTTATAACGACTCGCTTAATAGGAGCACAAGACAGAGTCCATTTCAATTTTTTTATGGCATGCAACCAAGAGGAGTTTCTGAATTGAGAGATTCATAATAGAATGCAACTAGGAGTTCTAGTGTAGAAGATTTCGCAGAAGCGATGAAGGAACTTCACAGCCAGGTGAAGGGACGACTGCAGAACTTGAGCCAAGAATATAAGTGAAGGGAAGATCAACATAGGAGACAAATTCAGTTTGAAGTTGGTGATTTGATCCTTGCACATTTGAGAAAGGAAAGGTTCTCGAGGGGGACATATAACAAACTGAAGATGAAGAAAATCGAACCATGCAAGGTCTTAAAGAAATTTGGGGCGAATGCATATGAGATTGAATTACTTGATGGGATAGAAATTTATCCGATATTCAATATCTCGGATTTGTACCCTTATAAAGCTGAGGAAGCAGGACTAGACAGTGAACAACCAGAGGTTCAGTGGACAAAACAGATTCCAGTTGCAGAGAAACCGCAGATGAAAAGCATACTGGACAAAAGAGTTAGTAAAAGGACCAGGAGAAATGAATACTTTGAATATTTTGTCAAGTGGAAGGTCCATCAAGTTGAAGATGCCAGTTGGGAGAATGAATCCAAAATCTAGAAACATGGCTAGACTGTGCGAGAGCTCATGGACAGGAGCCCATGAAAATTTTCAAGTGAGGGAGTATGATGCAGGAGCATCACAAGGGCATGCAAGCATAGCCGGCAGTGAGCCAATGCAGAGATAAGATACAGATGGAAAAGCACCGAGCACATTTCTTTTTGAAAATGTTTTGAAATATTAATGAAGTCATTAAGTGGAGGCATGCTCGTATTATTGTAAAAGGACCTTGAGTGATCCGCTCTCGTCCATAGTACATAGGAGCTTTTATGTGTAATGAATGTAAATAAATATAATTTAATGCTTAGATTAGACAGTTTAGAGCGTAAGAGGGAGAACGGGATATAGACACATTCATTGTATCATTTATAATATTAAGAATAATTCAATCCCCAGAGAATGTAGTATTGAGCATAGAGAAGAGAGTAGAGAGATGTAGTTTGAAAACACCCATGTACAAAGATTTGAATTAATAGAAAGAGCTTTGATTCAAATTCATGGTGTCATGTTTGTTCTCTGTGTATGCATGTTGAATGTTATGCTCATGGATGTTTACTTTCTGTTATACATTTTCTTTATATGTTGTGTATATGATTTCATGCTTTGTGTTTGAAGTCTGAGAGAGAAAGAAAGGAATGAGTTTCAATTGTTTCTCTATATGAGAAAGAGTTCCTGCAAGGATTTCAGTGAAGTTGTCCACAAGGAGTGCATTGACAGAAGTCAGAGTTCATCTCTGAAAGCTCAGGAGGGATAACAATTGTTCTCATTCTCATTGTGGTGCAAGTTAAGCACAGAAGCCGTGCAAGGTGTGTGTAGGTCGAGTAAAGTTTTAGAGTTTCG
The DNA here is from genome assembly GCA_032191745.1 of Picea mariana. NCBI lineage: Eukaryota > Viridiplantae > Streptophyta > Pinopsida > Pinales > Pinaceae > Picea > Picea mariana. Next base: position 12,775 of record JASDQU010507268.1, read on the forward strand.
ACTTGAGTGAAATTTTTGAAGGACTGTTATTGCAGGGAGTGCACAGAGTCGAGGAGGTTCAATACTTGGAAGTATTGACGGAGTGCCGCAAGGAGTGCGCACAGGAATTCTCCCCATATGAATTGGAGATTTTCAAGCAAGCTCAGGAGGGATAGAGTCTACAAGTTATTGAAGAAATATCAGGAGGTTTAGCACCTTGAAGCATTCAAAGGGAGGTGTTGCAAAGTTACTATGTAGACAGATAAGTTCCAGTGAAATAATACTTGTTTATTTCGAAAGAATCATCATGAAGGAAACAGACGGTCAGAATTCTCCGTGGAGAATTTGCGAAGTCCCGAGAGCCATCAGATCTCACAAAGTAGTAGGGGAGTTACGATGATTTTTTTCAAAGGTTCCATATTAGGAGAGGTACAGTTGTAGATCCAATCCAACAAGGGCCATTGTATCTACTCATAAATTATCATTTCAAAGTTTCAAGAGTGGGGGAACCGAAATCTTTGCATTAAGACTCGCGAAACTGCGAAGTGCGAGGTCCCGAAGGGCTGAAAGGATTGTGTGGGACCATGAAATCCATCAAGGTCAACAGGTGGCGCACTGTCGACGTGGAAGTCAATTACGTTGACCATTTCACGGTTTTGTGAGTTGAGGTCCCGAAAGGCTTGCATCAGGACTTGCAAAATCGCGAAGGGCGAAGTCCTGATAGGGAGAAAAGTTGCATTGTGGGACTACATTGATGACATGTTAGAATTCGACATTTCAGCATTTCAGAGAATAGGAGGTTGAGACTTCCATCCCAAAAGTCCTGAAGTCACGAGTGGTGATAAGGAGTATTGAGGAGTTCAGGATCTTGGCACTTGGGTGTCGGGACACAAAGGGGGCACCTCTTGGGGAGAAAAATCGTGAAGTGTGAAGATAGCATGAGGGACACATGGTAGAATCATGAGGTGGACCCATGGAAAATATGGGTGGAGGCATGTCATATTTTGAAATAAGTCAACACCCTGTTGACCTGTCGTGTCTCTGGGATTTGAGAAACAAGAGCCGGGAGTTCGACATCGAAACTCACGAAGCGGCGAGAAGCAAAAAGTGCTAGAGTTAGGCCTAGCTGGTGGTCATGCACAGAGGGATATAACAAGAGAAGGAGCGTACCCGTATCGACATTTTGGGTATCATGAGATTTGGAAGCAAGATTTGGGAGTTTCAACTCATGAACTCGCGAGTGGCGAGTTGTGACAAGAGTTTCGGTGCATCGTAAGTTCGGGTCTCGGAAGGTGAAGAGTTGAATATTGGGAAGGAGAAGTCACGAAGTTGCGAACTTCGAAGTTTTGAGATCAGGAGAAATGCGACCACATCATTTGGTCAGAGGGAGACTAGAATTGAGGCTTAGTGTTTGATCACGTGAGCTCAATTCAAAAGGACCTGTGGAAAAGCATTGTTTTGTGTGTGTGTTGGATTCCCCGAAGAGGAATCGCTGAGTCAATCTAACTCAAGGGCAGGCAGTAGAATGATTTTGTAGTGTACCGTAGACCCGAGGGATGAGAGGGTCTGCGTGCATCCGCACCAGAAGCAAAGTTTTTTCAAAGATTGATTTGAAAAGCGGATATCGTCAAATTCGTATGAGAGAAGGTGATCAATGGAAGACGACATTTAGGATGAATGAGGGGCTGTATGAATGGCTTGTCATCCCATTTGGTTTAACAAATGCACCTAGTACTTTCATGAGGTTGATGAACGAAGTCCTAAAGGATTTCATTGGGAAATTTTTCATCGTATATCTTGACGATATATTGATTTTCAGCAAGACAGAAGATGAGCACTTAAAGCATTTAACTGCAGTAATGAGGAGATTACAGTAAGAGAAATTGTTGATAAATATGAATAAATCAACATTTATGAGCACAAAACGCATTTATTTGGGTTTTTTTATCTGTGCAGATGAGATGAAAATGGATCCAGATAAGGTAGAGATGTTTAATAATTGGCCATCACCAAAAAGTGTGTTTCAAGTTCGAAGCTTCCATGGTTTAGCTAGTTTATACAGGAAATTCATCCGAAATTTCAATGGGATTAGGGCACCGATGATGGACATGATGAAGAAAAGACACAAGTATTTTCATTGGATAGAATAAGCAGAGAAGAGTTTTAATCTACTGAAGAAAAAGATCACGGAGCAACCAATTCTGGTTTTGCCAGACTTTAACAAGACATTCCAGGTCAAGTGTGATGCGAGTGGATTTGCAATTGGAGCAGTCTTGAGCCATGATGACAGGATGGTCGCATACTTCAGCGAAAAGTTGAATGAAGTGAATATTAAATACTCAACATATGACAAGGAATTTTATGCAGTCATACAAGCGTTGAAGAAATGGAGACATTATTTGGTTCCTAAAGAGTTTTTTTTGTACAACGATAATCATGCTTTGCAATTTATGACTCAACAGGAGAAGTTGAACCAAAAACATGTTAAATGGGTTGAATTCATGTAGAATTTTACTTTTGTGACTAAGCATATTTCTAGAACTACTAACAAAGTTGTTGATGCTTTGAGCAGGAAATGTTTGTTGATGCAGAAATTTAGAGTCAAAACTTTGGGTTTTGATAACCTCAAATAAATGTACAAGGATGACCCTGATTTTAAGGAAGCGTATGAGGCATCTGAGAATCAAATTCTCAGAGACAGAAGCCAGTGGACTGATATATGATCTAGGATGGATTATTATTTAGGGGCAATCAATTATGTATTCCAAGATGCTCCATGAGGGAGAACCTGCTGAATGAAAAACACAGTGGAGGATWGGCTGAACATTTCGATCATGACAAAACATTCTCAAAGTTTAATGCTGCATATTTTTGGCTAGGGATGAGGAAAGATGTTGAGAAATTTGTGGAAAGATGTAGGATTTGTCAGCACACAAAAGGGAAAAGKCAGAACACAAGGTTATACTAGCCCATACCCATACCTAAGAGGTCGTGGGATGCAGTGAGCATGTATTTCATATTGGGACTGCCAAGGACACACAGAGAATGTGATTCAATCTTTGTGGTGGTAGAAATATTTTCAAAGATGGAACATTTCATACCATGCTAGAAAACCAGCGATGCAACTGATATAGCGAACCTGTTTTTCAAAGAAGTCATCAGACTTCACGACTTTCCAAGGAGTATAGTTTTAGATCGAGATACCAAGTTCGTGTCACATTTCAGGAGGAATTTATGGAAAAAGTTGGGGACAAGTTTGTCATTTAGCTCAGCGTATCATCCTTAGACCAATGGGCAGACAGAAGTTGTGAAGAGTAGCTTGGGAGATTTCTTGAGGAGCCTAGTGACTGAACACCATAGTCAGTGGGATCACATTCTACCACAGGCAGAATTTGCTTAAAATGATTCGATCAATAGAAGCATAGGGCAGAGTCCATTCCATATTGTATATGGAATGCAACCAAGGGGAGTTTCTGAATTGAAAGATCTAGAACAAAATKAATTTAGAAGTGCTAGTGTAGAGGACTTTGCAGAAGCGATGAAGGAGCTTCACAGCCAAGTCAAAGAGCAATTGCARAGTTCAAGCTGAGAGTATAAGCGCAGAGCAGATCAACATAGGTGAGAACTTCAATTTGAATTTGGTGATATGATTCTTGCACATATGAGAAAGGAAAGGTTCCCAAGGGGAAAATATAACAAATTAAAGATGAAAAAGATTGGACCATGCAAGGTCGTGAACAAATTTGGGGAAAACACATATGAGATTGAATTACCCAATGGGATCAGAATTTCATAGATATTCAATATTACAGATTTGTACCCTTACAGAGCTAAAGAAGCAGGAGCAGAGGAAGAACATAAAGAAATTTAGTGGACCAAAAAAATCCCTATAGCTGAAAATCCACAGACGGAAAGAATAATTGACAAGAGGGTTAGTAAAAGGACCAGGGGGAAAGAGTATTTTGAATAATTGTTCAAATGGAAAGGACACCCAGTTGAAGATGCCAGTTTAGAAGATGAAGCAGAAATTCAAAAGCATGGATAGACCGTGCAACAGCTCATGAACAGGAGTTCATGAAAATTTTCAATCCTGCATCGTTAGCAGCCAAACGAGCATGAAGGCAAAAGACATCTGGAAGACCACCAGTGCACATTTTTGAAATTTTTTTGAAGCATTAATGTAATGGTTAAAGGAAGGCATACTTGCATATTGTAAATGGATCATGAGCGATTTTCTCTCATCTGTAGAAAGTAGAGGCATTTATGCATAGTTAATGAAAGTAGGTAGATTTGAATGATAGATTAGACAGTTTTAGGAGCAGGAGGGAAAACGGATATAGACACCCTTGCATTTGTATCATAGTAGAGTGGTTGTATCATTAGCATAGCACAGAAGAAGAAAGATGTAGCAAAAATTTGTAGAGAAGAACCCATGTATAGGAGCTTGAATTAATATATGAAGCTTTGAATCAGACTCATGGTGTTATGATGTTTTCTGTGTATACATACTGAATGGTATGCTAATAGTTGTTTATTCTCTCTTCTATGCATTTACTTGAAATACTGTGTTGTATGTATGATTTCACGTTGGATGTTTGAATTCTGAGAGAGAGAGAATGAGTTTGAATTGTTTCTCTTCCTGGGTGAGAGAAGTTCCTGCAAGGAGTGCAGTGAAGTGTCCGCAAGGAGTGCGTTGACAAATGTTCAGAGTTTATCTCTGAAATATTAGGAGGGATACTATTTTTCTCATTCCAACATAAGTGCAAGTGAATCACAGAAGTCGTGCAAGGTGTGCACAGGTTTTTTGAAAGCTTAGAACTTATCAACCAAGGGAAGAGTTGAAGGACTACTTTAGCAGAGGTGCACAGAGTTGAGAGTTCAAATACGTAGAAGTATTTGAAGGTCTACCACAAGGAGTGCGAGCAGAGACCCTTTTTCAAGGCTTGAATTTACCAGAGAAATATTAGAAGGGGTAGCGCCTTTGAAGTGTTTGAAGGAAGGTAGGAAGCAGAATCTTCGTGCAGAAGGTTAAGTTCCGGTGAAAGAACATTGGTTTATTTTGCAAGAGATGTCAAGGAGGAAATGAGCGGTCAAAATTATCTATGGAGAACTCGCAAAGTCACAAGGATCGTAAGATCCAGAGGAGTTGCAGGTTAGATAAGGGTTGGATGAAACCATCCCGTGGGATCCAGGATTCAACAACAATCATTGATCGTAACTATTGAGCTGTCAAGATCACTTCAGAAATTAGGGTTTGTAAATCTGGAGTGCAGATGAATGACTGTTGGAGGTTCATTCAAATCCTAAAAGATGGAAAGCTTGGAGTGACAGGTGGAAAGAATCCATGTCATAGATAGAAGACAACAGAGAAGACAGGTGGCATACTTGTCTCCAGGTGGAGTCAAAACTTCGTTGACTCTTTCGAGGTTTCATAGGTTAGAGAGACAGAAGCCTTGCATCAGGATTCACGAAGACGCGAAGCCCAAAACTCCAAATCGGTGAAAAGTCCCATAGGGAAGCTAACCTTTGCTGAACGCATCGGGGTTCAACATTTTGACATTTTCGAAGATAGAGACAGGAGTTCCTTGTTCTGGGATTCCTGAAATCGCGAAACGTGATACAGCTATGGAGGAGGACGTCACCAAACATTTCAATGAAATCAAAATTTTGGGCTTCGGTAGTAGAGGGCTGAGAAACTCGACAGCAGGGATCGCAAAATTGTGAGACCCAAAGTCTTGAATTAGTGAAGGGCGTGATATTATTTTGGTCAAGGTGATTGGGTTGGCGCCTAGTGTTTTTTCATGCAGGATCATTTCATAAGGACCTGTAGATACGTCGTGAGTGTATGAGATACTCCCCGAGGGGAAATTGAAGAGTCAATTTGACTCAGGGGCATATTTGTATCGATCCTTCACGGACCTCGACCTAAGGGTTCGGGGGTCTGTGTCAGTTAGAATGGTTCCTTAAGTCTTTACAGCCTCCTATTTCGAAGGATGTTGCTGCATTTGGAGTTACGTTTGAGGAAGAAGAAATATTTAAGGCCCAATAGTTAGATATTATATACACTCAGTATGGTATTCTATACGAGATTCTTTCGGACGCACCGAGATCAAGATATGGCCCTAGACAAAATCTCGGACCTCATGTCGATGGCATTGTAGGCTCTACCACTGTGACTCGATGAAAATCCATTTGAAAGAGTTGTATCTAAACTAGTTTGCAGGAGGGCCAACTTCGTCTATGTCTTCCAATACCACTTAGATGGTGGATGTACATTCTGTGCAATCGTCAACCAAACCAAATGGTAACCAACAACTAGGTGGGAACAAGAAGGAAGGACGTAATAATAATTGTAAGGGTCGAAAAAATAATAATAAACCCAAGGACAATGGTAATAATGAGAGGATGAATAAAAATGCTAGTGAGGGAAAGAAAGAAAGGCGTACGGTGAAATTTCCCTGTAAGCTTTCTACAAATGATCATCTTACTCATTTATGCCCCAAACTTGCGGAAGCTGTGAGGCTCTTATCTCTATCGCTCATCATGATGACAAATCCTTTTCCACATAACGAGCACATGGCCTCGAGCTCCTCAAATGATGGAAATGTGGTTGGTGGAATTAAAAACCTATTGACACAAGACGGTGAATTTGTATGCATCAATATGGTCAATTCTCAGGTTAATGTAGCCACCCGGTCTCACGATTATAGTTCTTCACAAACTGTATGTGGTCTAGAATAGGGATGATTTTAAGGATGGAAATTTATTTTTAAATGTAGAAACCTTGGCGAATCTTACTAATCCTTCATATGTCAACTATAAATGTTTGGCGATATTTTTGTAAAAATATTCAAATTTCTAAGTATTTTATATAGTTTTTATAAATTTTTGGCTATTTTTAAGGTAAAATCATTTTATCCTATAGAATTTGGGCGAATCATTTTTAAAATAGMGAATCTCATTTTTGGAAAAACCATGGAAAATTAGCCCATGAGTGAAATTTAGCCCCTAAAATCATCCCTGGGACTCTAGAATCTCCTCCTCCTCCAGAGGTACCTTTGCAGATCAAAAAACAAGAGCCACTGCCTTGTATTTCGAAAGGAGTACTCAAGCACTCTATCCACAATCCAAATGATAGAGCCACCTAGAATTAATATATTGTTGAGGACTTGGGTCAAACCCCTTGTGCAATGTTGGCCCTAGAGGTAATCTAGACATGTCCCTCACAAAGGAATTCCTTTCTATCTGCATTAGGAGCTCTATACTCTAGTGGATTTAAATTTATCAAGTTTGACGTAAAAAATGTAAATCCTCGGTTTCCTTAACATGTGGCATTCCAAATCCACGTGGGGTACTCAAAGTATACCATCAAATGTGTAGTTGTTGATGAAGGCACTACTACATGTGTGAGGTCCTTGATCTGTTGGAAATATCTCAACTCTTCGACCCTCTCTCAGTTTCTGACCATGTTGAATTCTTTTGACGGTCGTTCCTTCTGCCCTCACAATATTCTTCTTGCCTTTCTAATCCAGGTAGGTGGGAAGATGATAGAGGTGGATGTCGAGGTGGTTGATGCACCCCTTGATTATAACTTGTTACTAGGAGAAAATTGGACTTATTTTATGACTACCATCCTCTCGTCCATCTTCGACACTCTTTGTTTCCCTCACGATGGGAAGATCACGACAATTGAATAGTTATCCTTTGCATATGCTAGCCCCAATGCATCTATTGGAATGTCGATCCCTGTGGTCAACAATTCTTAGATGGAAACTGAGAATATTGATGTCAGAATGTATTCATCCCTTATGGGTACCTTCGACTTTATGGCACTGATTCACCATGTTTACACCATGTTCAGTAGGCCCATTTCATCAGAGAGGTATGTTCCTTTCTATACTTCCTATTTTAATGATCCTTGGACCCTACCTTCCTCAACTTCCTCTTTTGAAGGTCAGTCACATGCTAGAATTTCCATGCCACTATCAGCAACAGAGATAGCGTATCAAGTTGTTATTGACTCTTCTGTCGATCCTAATACTATTACCTCACCGAAGGATAAGGAGGATCATGTTCTTAAGCTCGTGTGGGCCACTTCATTGTCCTCCTCATGTGACTTCCTCGATGAGACTTTTCCCTCAGATGAAGCCATCATCAAAGACATGAATGGTTCTAACAAACCTTGGTACAATATGCATCAACTATCTTATTTTATCCCAGATCTTGCTAGAATCGAACAAGATGAATTTTGATCTACTTTGAGAGAGATAGTCAGTCAAGCCGTAGTTCCAATTTATGTGCACAACATTTATGCTGAGGGAAATATGGCGAGTATCTCTCCTACCATCACGATCGATATCTCTCGTACCCCTGCAAAGATTGAAATGTGCACATCGGTGTAGATTGTTCGCCAAAAGAAATCATGATCTACACTGAGTTATTCAAGGAATTTTGAGATGTATTTTATTGTTCATATGAAGAGATGCCAAGAATTGACCGTCGAATTGTCGAGCATGAGATTAAAAATTATCGATATGCTAGGCTTGTTCGACAATGTCTTAGAGATATTAATCCCTGAAAGGTTCCTGCTATTAAGGCAAATGTAGAGAAATTGCTTAATGTGGGCTTTATATACCTAGTTCCCTTGATTGAATGGGTATCCAATCCCATTTCTATGAATAAGAAGCAAGGAACCATCCATGTATGCATGTACTTTCATGACCTAAACGAAGCCTGTTCTAAAGACAACTTCCCGACACCTTTCATCGATCAAATTCTTGATGAATGTGCAGGAAGCGAGGTTTTTTCTTTCATGGATGGATTTTCAGGGTATAACCAAATTAAAATTTAACTCGAGGATCAACATAAGATGACATTTATTTGTCCTTGGGGTAATTTATCATACCAGAAGATGCCTTTCATCCTTGCAAATGTCAGATAAACCTTCCAACGTGCTATGACCTTTGCATTCCACAATCTTAAGCATATAGTCGAATCTTATCTTGAGGATCTTCCTACTCACTCTCGTAAGAGAGTGGATCACCCTAAGAACCTTCGACTAGTTTTTGAAATATGTCACCATTATAGAATCTGGTTGAACCCTCATAAATGCATCTTTTATGTTAGGTCTAGACATCTTCTAGGATTTTTAGTTTCTGAGATTAGGATCATGGTAGATCTATTAAAGGTTGAGGCAATACTTCGATTTCCTCCTCCATGCACTATTCGAAAAATTCAAGGTTTACAGGGGAAAGCCAACTTTTTACGTCGGTTTATAGTAAACTATGCCAATATTATTAAGAGTTTCATGCATCTTTTGAAGAAGGACACTATGTTTATCTAGGATGAGCAAACCTGGGAATCCTTCGATGCCTTGAAGAAATCCTTGGTATCGACGCCTCTACTAAGGTCTCCTGACTACAATAGGGATTAATTGCTTTATATCATTGTGTACAAAAAGACAATTAGTATGGTTTTGGTTCAAGAGGATGACGAGCTCCATGAGCATGTCATCTACTATCTTAGTCGAAACTTAGTTGGTCCCGAGCTTAAATATTTTCACGTTGAAAAGCTAGCTTTGGCTACCCTCCATGTAGTCCAACGATTACGCCATTATATATTTCTTTTCAAGACTACTGTGGTTGTTTATGTCAATCCATTTCAACACTTCCTTAACATGTGTATCATAGGGGGGAAATATGATAAATGGATTGTCATTTTACAAGAATTCAATCTTGATTTTGTGTCTGCGAAATCCAAGAAATCACTAGTCTTTGTAGAGTTAATATCCAAATTCCCACGATTGGATGAGGATGTTATTCATGTTTATTTATTTGCGGATGAACACATTTTCCTTGTCTCATCATCTAACCCCTGGTATGGAGACATTGTTTTCTATATTCAAACTTTGAAGTTTCCTCGGCATCTCTCGTGAGATGACCGATGACATGTATGATACCAAGATAAGAATTACCTTATCGTCGAAGATACTCTGTATCGATAAGGAATATAAAATATCCTATGTCATTGTTTAACTCACGAGGAAGCCGAGTCAGTAGTAAATGATTTCCATAGTGGGGCTAGTGGTGGTCATCTATCTGAGCTTGCGAAAACCTAGAAAATTTTGCGAGCTAGTTATTTTTGGCCATATATCTTTAGAGATTTATTGAAGTGGTTAATAAGTGTCACCCCTACTAGGTGTTCACTTGAAAAATGTGATCACATTCATCCCCTCGCCATCCAGGCATTACCGTTGGTCGCTTCACCAAGTGGGGGGTGGACTTTGTGGATTGCAACCCAATTTTGGCTAGGGGGAATTAGAAGATTATCATGGTCGTAGACTACTTTACTAAGTGGGTCGAGGCCATGCCTACAGTTAAATATGACAGGAATACTGTCACCTCCTTCATATTCAATCAAAGTATCACTAGGTTCGACATCCTGAGTGAGATTGTCACAGATCATGGAAGTCACTTTCAGAATGAAATGATGGAAGAGATAGCATCCAATATGGGGTTTAAGCATGGTCATTATTCCCCTTAATACCCTTATAAAAATGGACAAGTAAAGGTGGTCAACAAGTCTTTCAATACCATTTTGCAGAAAATTGTCAGCTAGAAAAAATCTGACTGACATATTATGTTATATCCCTCACTCTGGGCATATGGAACCTCTGTTAATAAGTGTTTTAACTATATCATCCATACATCAACAAGTATGTATGCCAACATTTAATCATGAAAACCTACAACAAACCATGTCAAACCCTACAACACAGAGTTATACCATCATACCATGCTGCAACTCATATGCATAGCCCTTTTCCTAGGGCTTTTTACCACAAATATGTGGCATGCTGCACAGACAGCTCGCGTATGTATGCAACCTATTCATAGGTTATCTTTGATATGTACGTGACTATTACCATTGTAACCCGCGTATGCTTCTGAAGATGACAAAATTGAGATTCCCTTAAGGCTGCCATTCTGTTCTGATTGTTCAGTTTTCTTCACCCACTTCTGAAGGTGTCCC
>JASDQU010507268.1:41869-59134 GCA_032191745.1 Picea mariana
GAGAAAAACTCCCAGAGTGAATGATCTGATGACGTGTGTTGTGGAAAACGAACGGTCCAAATTCACTTCGGAGATCTGGGCTTCAGGAGTTTCAAGTGTGAAGTGTGAAACATCTCCTGAAGGAAAACTCCCAGAGTGAATGATCTTCTTCCATGTGTCTCCTTTGATGTATGGTCCTGATTTACTCCAGGACTTCGGTAATTCAGGATTCGGGTCGTTTGATGAGTCTAGGTGTAAACCCCCTACAATTTTTCATCCTTGAGTGGATGACAACCATTGATATGATTCGCTTGATAAATCTCCACCGTTTAAACTTTCCCTTGTTTATTTCGGCAACCCTAGCCCAAATATGACCATTCTAAGCGGTTGCGTTTATCCACGAGCATTTCATGTGTATGCACAAAGACTTGGTGGACTTGTGGGGAGATTAATCAATGGGAAAATATTCTAACAGTTAATTCAAACCCAATCCAATGTATATTTATCCTTCGAGAAATAGAGATAGACATGTGCAATGACTCAAAAATGAATAAGGACCAAGATACTTAATAAAGGGAGAACCAATCAAAAAAAAGAAAAATGACAGAGGCAGGGTCAAACAAGAGGAGAAGCAGGGGATGGAGACCTAGGTTATAACACCGAGGAAGGCCTGGCGATGGAAGAATTTCTTCTAGAGGAAGAAGAAGAAGAGGAGGAGGAGAAGTAAGGTGTTATTCATGTGGAAATATAGGGTACATGTCTTGGGTCTGTCCCGAGAAAAAGAAAGACAGAGGAGGTGAAGCTTACATTTCAAAAGCACAGAGAGGGAATGTTGAAATAGAAGGAGAAGAGGACGAAAGATCCCTAATGTTGAGGAAGGTTCTCTTAAAACCAAAGGCAGAATTTGAAAGGCCAGCGCAGAGGAATAGTCTCTTTAGAACAGCTTGCAAGACTAAAGACAAAGTGTGCAAGGTGATAATCAATAGTGGGAGCATTGATAACTTAGTATCCACAAAGATGGTGGATAATTTGGAGCTGGAGAAAACCACACACACGAAGCCATACAAAGTCTCATGGTTGCAGAAAGGACACCAGGTAATGGTTACTAAGCAATTCTTGGTTGAATTTAAGATAGGAGGATATAGAGATGAAATTCTATGTGATGTAGTTCCCATGGATGTATGCCATATTTTGTGGGGAAGACCATGGAAATTTGACAGGAATGTCATTCATGATGGGAGGAACAATACATACACCTTAGAGAATAATGGTAGAACACACATGTTGTTGCCAATAAAGGAGAAGAAAGTGAAAGAGGAATCCAACACAAGCATACTTCTCATGAGTGGGAAGGAACTCCTAAAAGAATTCAAGAAAAAACATGAGATGCAGTTTGTTGTGGTGAGGAAACCCAGAGTTATCCTTACAAGTACATCGATGAATGATTTTCCTGAAGAAGTTCAGGAATTGCTAGATAATTTCGATGACATAGTGGTGGATGAGTTTCCTAACTCATTGCCACCCGTTAGAAGTACCAGCCACCATATTGACTTGACACCAGGAGAAAGTCTCCCAAATAAAGCAACATAAAAATTGACACGTCGAAAGAACGAGGAGGTGAAGAACCAAGTACAGGAATTGTTAGACAAGGGTTTGGTCAGAGAGATCTTGAGTCCATGCATAGTACCAAATGTGTTAAGTCCAAAGAAGGATGGGGGATGGAGAATGTGTACAGACTCGAGAGCCATAAACAAGATCACCATCAGGTATAGATTTCCTTTACCAAGAATGGATGATTTAATGGACTATTTAGGTGGAGGAAATTTCTTTTCTAAAATAGATTTGAAAAGTGGATATCACCAAATCAAAATGAGAGAAGGTGATGAGTGGAAAACATCCTTTAAGAAAAATGAAGGCTTGTATGAGTGGCTTGTTATGCCATTTGGATTAACTAATTCCATGAGTACTTTTATGAGGTTGATGAATGAAATAATGAAAGATTTCATTAACAAGTTTGTGGTTGTATATCTAGATGATATACTAATATTTAGTAGGACTAAAGAGGATCACATGAGGCACCTAACATTAGTGATGAGGAAGCTACAACAGGAGTAGTTGTTGATAAATCTGAAGAAGTCCTCTTTTACGAAGACAAAGCTCTTTTACTTGGGTTTTGTGATCTCTTCAAATAAACTGAAGATGGACCCAGAGAAGGTGAAAGCAATCAAAGAATAGTCGTCACCAAGGAGTATGTTTGAGGTAAGGAGATTTAATGGATTATAAAGTTTCTATAGGAATTTCATCAGAGACTTCAATGGGATTTGTGCACCAATTATGGATACAGTGAAGAATAAGAACAAGTATTTTAAATGGACAGAGGAGGCCGAAAGGAGATTCAATGCACTGAAGGAGAAAATAACAGAACGACCAATTCTGGTCTTGTCAAATTTTGAAAAGACATTTTAGGTGAGATGTGATGCATATGGAGTTGCAATAGGAGCAGTTTTGAGCCAAGATAATAGGCTTGTTTCCTATTTCAGTGAGAAGTTCAATGATATAAAGAGGAAATACTCCACGTATGACAAGGAGTTTTATGCCATAATTCAAGACTTGAAGAAATGGAGACATTATCTTGTCCCCCAGGAATTTATCTTGTATAGCGATAAACAAGCCTTACAATTCATAACCAAGCAGGAAAAATTGAATCAGAGGCATGCAAAGTGGATTGAGTTTATGCATAATTTTACTTTTGTCATAAAACATATTGTTGGGAATGCTAACAAAGTTGTTGATGCATTAAGTAGGAGATGTTTGATTCTGCAAGAATTCCAGGTGAAGACCTTGTGGTTTGAACACCTTAAGGACATGTATTGTGATGATACAGATTTCAAGGAACCATATGAATCATGTGCAAACCATGTGCTGAGAGATAGAACCCAGTGGAAAAACTACATGATTCAAGAGGGATTATTGTTCAAGGGAAATCAGTTGTGCATACCAAAATGCTCAATGAGGAATAACCTTTTGAAAGAAAAGCATAGTGGAGGATTGGCTGGACATTTTGGCCATGATAAAATGTTTGCACAATTGAGCAGTTCATACTATTGGCCAGGTATGAGAACAGAAGTGATAAAATTTGTGAACAAATGTAGAATCTGCCAACATGCAAAAGGGAAGAGACAAAACACTGGATTGTATCAACCATTTCCAATACCATAGAGGCCTTGGGATGCAATAAGAATGGATTTTGTGTTGGGAATGCCAAAAAAGCAAAGAGGATTTGATTCAATATTTGTGGTGGTGAATAGATTTTCAAATATGGCACATTTTATCCCATGCCAGAAGACCAATGATGCAACACATGTTGCAAACCTATTTTTCAAGGAAGTTGTAAGACTTCATGGCCTACCCAGAAGCATTGTCTTGGACAAAGACACAAAATTTGTTGGTCACTTTTGGAGAACATTGTGGAAGAATTTGGGGATGGATTTTTCCTTCAACTCATCTTATCACCCCCAAACAGATGGGAAGAGTGAGGTGGTAAAAAGAAGTTTGGGAAATTTATTGAGGATTCTAGTCACTGAGCATCATAATTAGTGGGATCATATTCTTCCACAAGCATAATTTGCATACGAGTCGCCAAACATGAGCACCTTGTTATCACCCTAACAATTTTTATTGGGATCTAAAAACTTCTGAAGTTTAGCGAGATGCTATACCACAGTATGTAATGTTCCTGACTTGGCTAGTCAACGAGACGTTGCTAATGTGTGTGTAGGATCAAAGGTTTACAACATATAAATGATCATACAAATAATCAATGCGACAAAGGACTGCAAAGTTTGTATTATGATATCCTCGTGGATTACAAAATGGCCAAATGCGACTGAATAACTGACAATCCTCGACTATATCAACATACAAAGGATCTTAGATGGAATATAAATAAGCAACAGCAGCTGAATAAAATAACAACACTTAGCTAGATCAAACGACAAAAGGATCTTATCCGGAATACAAATAAGAAACTAAAAGATAATACCCGTAATATTGGAGCACTGCGGAATCAATGAAGAATAATGGAAGACCTAGATGATCTTCCCGGTGACTAGGGTGTGTCCTTCAACACCGAAATCATCCAACTGGTGTCTTCCTCCTAGAATACATTGAACTATCTCTCCTGATATGTGCCTCTTCTCCTCAATGACAAGTCATAATCTACATAATGATGAATTAGGTCGCTGACCCTTCCTTTATAGCTTTCCAAAACCCTAAATCATGTTGAAACCCTAATTCATTGTTGATTTCCAAAACCCTAAATCATGTTGAAACCCTAATTCACTATTGACTTCTATTTTTAGCTCATAATGACTTAAAAGCGCTTTTAACCCTTTTTAGCTCAATGCCACTTTCTGAATATAACACCTATGACTGAAGTGACCTCTAGTAACCCTGTTTACCCCTCTTTGGCCTTCGCTATAGTCTAATGGGGTAGTTTAGACCATTAAGCCTCCCCTTCTGGAGATCCTATTTGGAAAGGGACATTACATAGTAGAGGCGTGATAGTTCAGGGCACTCGGCTATATTCCCATGGTGTATGAATGAATGTAGCGGAAGTGGGAAGGCAGTAGCTCGGCAGGCCACTGATATTGGATAATCTCAGATCTATAGTTGAACCTACATCGGAAAAACAAATAGCATGAAACTTAACATCGTGAAGGAAAACCGGGGGAAACTACTATGGTTTGGACGAGGAACGCGTGGGGCTCTTACACACGCATCGGGGGAGACGACGAATTGCCTAAAACCACTTTTCCTATGGCCCCGATGTCACATGGTTCAAAACTTCATGTCCATAGCTCGCGGGGAGGATGGCGGTTGGTCATATCACCTCACATCACCGGTCCAGGTACTTTCTCGGATGACGTACCAAAAGGACACCGTTGCATAACTAACTCGAGGCTCATCATTCGAAGTGGATTGATGAAGCGTGGCACACCAAGGTACTATGACAGTAATTCATGAGAAAGGTACACAGAACATCAAATATCATATATGAATCATTTTATCCTATTCTGGGAAATTGCCATCTTATGCATAAGAAAAACAAGCTCGGCCTATGCTCCTGAATTCTGTAAACTCAAAGGGTGGCCAAATCAAGGTCTCTGCGAAGTCTGGAAAGCATGGATAATATCCATCAAATGGTTTCTGGTGCAATTGGGTTCTCATCTAAGGTACCAGGTAGGTCAATAAGTAAGAATGAAAGATGGGTCTTGCAGATGCAGGCGACTAAATTTCATACTGAACCTAAAACTGAGACAGAGAAGGGAGTAAGATTAAACCCCGTTATAAGGGATCTTGTCATAAATGAACACACAGGCAAAACCTTTCACCCATCCACAAAGAAGAAGATGAGCAAAGGGAGGAAATCATAGGCCAAAACTAAGATGATAGAGAGTGTCGGGGAAAATTTTGATTGGTGGAGTACCCTGGAGGAGGAAATTGCCAAGCTGAGGTGAATCCTCAGGTAAAATTTTGGTGTATTTCATATAGTTTTGGATAGATGTCGGCTTAAGAGAAGGGAGTCCTGATATGATAGACAAATTACTAATGGTCCCTTTAAATAATACAATATTTCTTCCTTTTTGTAACTTATATCTGTTTTTAGAATTATGAGGAAGTCGGAACGTTTTAAATTCCATATGAAATTCCTCTATATATGCTTGGCCTCATGAGTATAGAAATATGGATAAAAGAGGAGCCTACCCTCTGTGAAGAAAAAATTTATAAATCTCTGGGTCTGGAATAAATACATGGGTGTAGAGGAAAATTTTGGGACTTTTTATGAAAATATTCTAATTGGTGGTGTTATGAGTCTCGTTTTCTCTCATAGTATGTGATTCCTATGATTCTCTATTTTCATTTTTCTTTATTCTATCTAAATTGAGAAACTAAAATCCAAGAATTCATTATTCGATGCTCTCGACTTGACGATTTAGACTGTGTTCATATCTTCTAAACCATTTCAGAATTCATTCCTATAATGCTCTGATAATAGTTTTGTGTTTCTTTTCTTCTGATACCATCTAAAATTTTCAAGCATAAACTTAGAAGTCACTTCCTCATTTATCCTTTTCCTCTTGATTGTTTTCACAATTTGGAAATACATCCTACATTCTTGACCCCATAGCCCAAAGGTCATCTTCATCTCTTCAACAACTTTATTAAACCCCCCCAAAAAAACAAATCTAGCCATCGATTTCCATAGATGTATCAAGTGAAATGAGAGAGCCCTCATTGAGTTGAGTAGGCTAGTGCCTCATCTCTAAAGCTGGTTGAAATGGTTACCTCTGTCGTCTGTCTATTCAGCTGGATATAATTTATAGAGTGCTAACACACTGAAAAGAGCCCATTCAAAATATTGTATGGAATGAAACCCAGGGGAGTATCTGAGTTGAGAGACTTGGAACAGAGTGATATTAGAAGTGTTGGAGAATAATATTTTGCTTCAAAAATGCAGAGCCTCCATAGTCAGATCAGAGGACAGTTACATATTTCTAGTCAGGAGTACAAGTGTAGAGCTGATCAACATCGCAGGGAACTTCAATTTGAAGTAGGAGATCAGGTTCTGGCACACCCCAAAAAATAAAGGTTCCCTAGGGGAGAATATAACAATATAAAGATGAAGAAAATAGGACCATGTAATATCTTGAGGAAGTTTGATGCAAACGCCTATGATATTAAGTTGCTAGATGATGTGGGAATATCTCCCATATTCAATGTTTTAGACCTGTATCTTTACAAGAAAGATAACACAGAGGGATAAGAAGATCAAGATAAGATTCAATGGGAGAAACAAATGCCTATAGAAGAAAAACCACAAATGGGGAAGTTTGTTGACCAGAGGATGGGAAAAAAGACCAAAAGGAAGACCTATTTTTAATATTTGGTCAAGTGGAAGGGACACCCAATAGAAGATGCTAGTTGGAAAAATGAAGCTGCTATCCAAAAGCATGAAAGGTTAGTGCAGGAGCTCATGGATAGGAGTCCATGAATTTTTGTCAAGGGGATTATGATGCAGGAGCATCGTTGGCAAGCACATGGAGCAAGACCACTCAGTGTCTAGGAATATTTTTGGAATCTCAACGCTGGTAATCACAGCAGATATTTTGGAAGCATGCCTGAAATGAGTTCTAGAAATATTCTTTTGAGGCACTCTTGAACTCAGGGTCGAGAAAATCCTTTGAGACACGCTTGAACGATTGCAAGCGAAGTGGGAGTTTCCACTCTGGCTCTAGAATGCAACTGGTATAGATAGTCGTTAGGTTAATTTATAGAGTAGACAAGTAGCCAGGGGTAACCCCAAGATAACTTTGAGATAAATAGAGGTTTTGTACGCCCAAATGAGGCTAGCTGCAAGTTAGTAGGATATTTAATTTTTCAGTTGTTTTTTTTTATTTCAGTTGCATCCATTTTCACTTTTGAATATAACAAAGGAAAATTGATCCAATGCATGGGGTGAACATTGTTTGTAATTCCCTATTATTTGTGCTTTCATGATTGAATGAATGAATCTCATTATGAGTAGATGGAACTGTGAAGGTAGTGAAAGGGGTGCACACAAAACACAAGGAGTGCATTGGTGGAATCAATTTTGGTTCCAAAGCTCAGAAGAGATAACACAAAACCTTTTCCTTTGCAAGGAGTGAAGAGATACTGGTGCAAGGTGTGCATAGTCATCCTCAATAATTCAAAACCTTGTGTAAAGATATGGTGCAAGGTGTGCACAGAACTGAGATTTGACTAAGTGTCTAAGCGACTTTGATAAGAGTTAAAGAATTAGAGGAAGAGAACGCCAGGAGGGCGAGAGGAAATTCTCTTCGAGAAATCCTTCGGATTCTGAGTTATTGAAATCCCTAGAGCACAAGGAATGAGAGGGAGGTTGAATTCTCCACAATACCAGGCTCAAAAGAGATAACAATTTCCAGAGGTGCAGACAAGATGCAAGAAGTGGATTCATAAAAGACTCAAAGGTCAGATCCTTTAAAACGTCTGGAATCTTCCAATTCAGGGAAGAAAGCACAAGCTTAGGAGGAGGAGCTACAATGATTGTTGGATCGATCACCGTGAAAGATATTGACCTCCATATCATAGTCTAGACAACGAGGGTTAAGCACAGAGGAGAAATAGACCTGATTCATTGGATCTGGACCCGTGTGGACCAACATTCATTGGATCCAGAGGAGGTGCAAAAGGTTTAGTCCATTTGAGTGCATAGGAGGAGATCTAACTTCTCAACACGTGAAGTCCCGACATCATTAGGACCATCCATCGAAAAGGACATGTGGAACAGATCCTCGTACGTCAGATATTTGCAAGGGGAAGATCTGCAACAATCCTAACCATCCATTGGGAGGGACACGTGGCGAGTGATCATTATTTCGCTGACTCATGACTTGAAAAGGTCAAAGGAGAAGCTTGTGAGAATTCATGAAACATGAATTCGCGATTAGATCACAACTTTTGATCAAGGAGAGAGCTGGACTGTTGATTGTCTAGGAAGAACTTCAGCATTTCGGGGACTGGTAGAATGGAGGTGAAAATTATTTTGACCTCACGATACATGAAATCCTGATGCACTTGAGAGTTGAGCCCCAATTCATGGTGAATGGTCATAAGGATGAAGGCCAAGGGAAGAGCTAAGGAACACTAAGCTCTTTTTAGGATTTTGGGAGTCGAGGAGTCAAGGTTGGCTCACTCGTAAAGTATCGACATGCAAAATCATGATGCACCTTTGGTGTAGGCATGCGGTCACAATCCGTGGTCATGTGGAGGTGAGGCTCACACTTGGTGCTTAGTTAGGCGAAGTTTCATAAAGGACCTATGGATTTGTTCATGGGATTCCAGCAAGGAATTAGAGAGTTGCGTCAGCTCGATAAATTGAAGAACGATGCTTGAACGGGAGGTCCGCGGACCCTGCTAAGGCAGAGGTAGGGTGGTCTACACCACTAGCCTTTCCTTGTCTTGCCTTAACATGTCCTGCCTTGAATTGACATGCATTTCCTTGACATTCCTTCCCTTGAAATGAAATTCCTTGCCTTGCCTTAACATGTCATGCCTTGTCTTAACATGCCATGTCTGACCTTTCCATGCCTTGCCTTGATCTGAAAATAGAAGGCTGACTTGTTATGCTATGCAAGAACCCCTACTTCATTAAAATAAACTTTACAGGACCTTGCTTCATGTGTTAAAATATGCAAAATAAACTTATGTGTTAAGTTTATGCTTCTTCCTTTAAATGTGCATGTATCTTCTCGTAAATGCTTATGTGTGAGCAAATGTTCTTTTAAATGGTTAAATATGTACTTCAAATAAATACACAACAATAATACTTGCAGCAAATAAACCATCAAACGCACAACAAGAACAAGATGATAAAGGAGTTGACCCCCCTCCGGGCTACATCTCCTTGAGCCTCCATAATGGACTTGGATCTCTGGGATTAATTAGTCAAAATTTATTTTACAAGCTACTGCTCAACTCCAATGGAAAAAAAAACTGTATCATTGAGATCAGAACACATAAAAACCCCAAAAATGACTAATAGAACTCTGAAAATGGATCATGGCTCATCTGGGCATGACCTCTTCTACATGTGGCCATAAGCTTCCCTGAGATTCTCTTTGGAAAAAACACCTATAAAAGTCCTCAACAGCCTATGAAACCTGTCCCAATGTGTTCAGAGCATATCAATTAGCCAAAAATGATTATTCATTCACAGAAAACAAACATAGGCTCACCAAACCATGTCCTCCATCAAAAAGGGCTTCAAGCTCCCTAGAGCTTCCTGGAACTTCAATGGTGAAAATCTTGTAGAATAAGTCTTCAAATGGCTGTGAAAATGGCACCAATGGATCCAGCACATCCAAAAACCCCTGGGTGGGCTTTTACGACACCTCAATCGGCCAAAAACTGAGAAAGTTAGACCTCCTCCATTTTCCTCCTTCTACTTTGCTGGAACTGGCTCTACAAAACGCACCTCTGTGTGCATGAACCTGGAACACGCTCCAAAACGCGCGTTTAAACCCAGCACTGAGTGGTTCCGAATAACCGTGCAAACTATAGGACGATTAGGGCGCCTCCAGCCCCCAACCACCTAGCTCTCGGGCACATGATCATACGACCCTTGGGCTATAATAGAAAGGGCCAATGGTTTTAAAACCGTGCAAACCGTTTAAAACCACTTTAAAAATTTCCCGCACGCATAAACAATATTTTATATGTTAAAACTGGGTTTAATGTTTATAACTCCGCACACATTATAACCGCGCGCCATATATTAAACAATGGTTACATAAAACTTTGCTTATATGTGATAATACTATGGGTCGGCATTTAAAAACATCCGCGCACATACCAATATATGTTTTAAACTTTGGTTTATTGCGCATATATGATGTGGTGTGGAACAAAAACCACACGCCAACGGTATGCGCATACCCATATGTGCCATAGTCACATGCCAATGCAAATGTCCACGGGCCGGGGCTAAGCCCCGGCCTAACCCCCCACCCAAAACAAAAAACTTTGAATTCAAATACATTTATTTACATAAATATAATAAGAACCAATGGGTGGCCTAATGGCCAGGCGGTCGCGCGAAATCGTTGGCTTGTGGGGAGGTCCCGGGGTTGAACCCCGCGGACTCCCATATAATTTTATACAACCATATAAACCAAAATGAGGGGGACACGTGGCGCCCTCCGATTGGGCCACGTGTCCTCATATTATTCGCCAACACCTGGACACGTGTCAACTTTCAACTCGTCAACAATCGACCAACCAACAGCTGCCACATCATCACCATACGGTCCAGTCACATGCTGCGTCAGCCTGCCACATCAACCGACACATGGGATGCTAACGTCATCCTGTGCCACGTGTCACCCATCCAGTGGTGACATGTGTCACCTCCCAATTGGTCCAACCGTACGCTGAAAGTGACAAATATGCATGACACATGTCATCCCCTGGATCTGCCACGTGTCTTGTACGGACCTGCCACGTGTCCTGTATGGAGCATATGGACAGGTACAGTCAGCATCAAATTTTTCCCTGTTTGGCTCGGCGAACAGATCGCGATAACTTCTCCATACGGACTCCGTTTCAGAAAGTAAATATACCGCTGGAATCAGGAAGACGAGACGGACGCAATGGCGCCATTTTCATCACAATCTGAGCACTTTGAAAATTGAGCAAATTTTTGCCCCCTGGTCCAGATTTTGATCATGCCTTGACAAACCATGCCTTGCCTTCACATGTCTTTCCTTGACTTAAAAAATTTCCTTGATTCCTCTTCTCATAAATCTCAATAAATAAATCTCACCATGGAAATATTTCTTTGCAACCAAGCTCTTGAACCAAGTTTGTAATATGTACTTGCCATGTTGTACATCTTATCATGGCATTGGCCATTAATATCTAGGCTTGCATACTAAATCTATAGAAGACATTGATATACTAGATCTTCAAGGAGACCACATTTAATCTCAACATCTCATCATCATTCTGCATTGATCATTCGATATTATTCCATGGTATGTAGGGGAAGACATGAACAATAATGAAATTAGAGTTCATGACCTACCATGGTCATTCACTGCCATAAAGGACTACAAAAAAAAACAAGTTAAAACTCCATGAATATACAATATAAAACTTACAACACAAAAGGGAAAAAAAAAATCAAGGATTAGATACAAGGACATGACAGTGTACCATTATGTACATACATTAACCTTCTCAAATATAGATTCAAAATTCATTCTCCATGCATATATCTTCTAACATGTATCAATTCAAAATGTGCTCACTCACTCATAAATCATCCATTCCTTATATAGTTCATGGAAGGAAAGTTCTCATAGTTACAAAGATAAAAAAATATAAGGAGATGGATTATGGAATTCAATCTACAAATGGAAAGGCCATGTCAATATCCCATATTGAAGTTGCACACCAATTTCAATTATTAGATTTCATCTTCATACATGATTGAGGATGGAGATTCAAATTCCAATTCAAAAATATCAAGGAGGAAACCTTAAAATATCAATAAACCCTACTCTATTTTGAGTGATCCCAAAGTATGGATAGTGTATATATAGTATAGGTCAAGTTTACTAAGTAACCATAGCAAGAAATATACTATGAATGGTTCTTCTCATTTAAAATTCAAATGAATCATTGTTATTTCCAAAGAAACAAATTTGCACATTTGTCAATCACCCTAACTTCACTCTATCACAATCCTAACTTGTTTCAATGTGGTCATTGAGATCTAAGGTGGGAGGGGGGAAGCAACTTAGTGTTTCCATGATGACTTCAACTATCAAAATATAAAATATCGGGAGGTCATGTCAAGTCAAGAATGCAATCATAGCAAGTATAATGCCATCGAGCAAACTCAAATTGGCATGCACAATAGCTAGAGGGGTGATGTGCATGCCAAATTGGCATGCACAATAGCCATAGAGATGCTTTGCATGCCTGAGTTTCCAAAGATCAAAGCCTAAACCCTTGAGATGATTGTAGACATTTTGAGTTTGTCAAATATTTTAAGTATTGATAGAGCCAAATTTAACATCAAGAGAAGGTAAACAATGTAATTCTAAGTTTCCAAAACTCAAAGCCTAGCACCCTAAGATGATTGAATCAAAGTGATTGATTCTATTAAAGAGTCTAAATATTTTCAGAACCCAAGTTAACATCAAGCTAATGTAAAAAGTATAAGTGTCAACAATCTAATTTTTGGTATACTGGAGAAACATTTAATTGTTGAAAAATCTCAAGCATAACAAGAAAGACTTGCATGGAGAAATGTAAAAAGAAAGAAAAGACCAAGGAAAATCCCAACACCACAATTGAGGATAGAGAAATGAGTTAATCTCATAGATAGAATAATAATAGGAATGATATTCTTTCTTATATTATCAAAAGAATAAGTAGAGTGGGGTAGACCACAATTAAAAGACAACATCTAGCAAAGAAGATTAATCAAATACTAAGATGGTATCTAGCTTTAATAGAATGGAACCTAAAAACCCTTCTAAATTGTATGTCAATCCTAAGGTGAATGATGACTTCCAAAAATATAAGTGGTTGGAATATTTCAATAGGCATCAAGGGTTTGATGATGGAATTTCCCTTGAATTTGCACATAATTTCCAAAACTTGGAGGAAGAAGAATACATGACCATAGTTAAGGGCTTACAAATCCAAATCAGTCTACCCTATTACAACTTGTCTAAGATATGAATAATAGTATGATAGCGCATGAGAGAAAATAAAATGTCTCCCCTCTTACCCCTGGAGCTTCATCTGTTGGACACACCGACTACACTGAGAGGGGGGGGGGGGTGAACAGTGTAGAGCTATTTTCCCAAAACTTCCCTCTTACGTAAAACTCGTTAGTTAGCAATCATCATTTACTCATTACTTATTGTTTTCATTTATAACCAGTTAAATGTGAACATACATCAGCAATATATATCAGCAATATATCATCAACAAATCATCACCACAAGGAACACAAATAACAGAATATGTATGTACAATTTTATTTTTATTACGGACTACAATCCTTGGGTTATCAACAACAAGTGAATAGAGTACAACTCTTGTTACAAGGGAAAAACTCTCTATGGCCAAGGGTAAACCACAACAGACAGGTATGACTGCAGAAATCAACTCAATTCCAACATGTGCTATATAAACTAATGTGCAATACGAGGAAGAAGCCTACCTCGATCCAATCATTTGATGTCATTCCACCATTGAGCACTTTGACCCAAATATTTATACCTACAAGAAGTTCTCAATAAACAAGAGATGCAAGTATATAGTGAAAATATATAAAATGAGTTAGCACATCAGATAGCACAATCCATTAATAAACATTACAAACATGCCCATGGATAATAATAATATATTTGCAAGATATCGATAGGATGGGAAAGGAGTATTTCTATTAATAATTGATCAACATAAGTATCAACATTATAGACTTCTGTGTCGGCACGGCTCGAAACCAATAAACCAAGTTACTTCCAATTGGGTCTCCACCACTTCAATCCTCCACCAAAGGAAATCTCATAGCAAAGAGGTAATGAGATCCTCTTGATAATAAGGAAAGATCTTGGGGGATGAACACTGTGTTCAAACTTGAGGGACAAAGGGATGCAGACTCAATATGAAGTAATTTCTCCAGAGTAACTTTTCTCTCAAATTTGAATGCTTTCTCCTCCTTTTCCATAGCTCGAAATTGTGCTCTTATAGCCTCCAGAATGCAACTGAAGGGATGAGTCGGAATGTTTCCAGTATATGGAAGACCAAAGATCGAAGATATTCTTTTGTGACATGGAAACCCGACCTTATTTTTTATTTTCTGGCACAAATCCCGATATACGCGAGTTGTAGTGGAGCAGCAAGCGTATATGCATCTTGCAAAGACATTAGGGAGTGTATATGTGGAAAAATATATATTTTTGGCTCTGGATTTATCAAAAAGGGGTTGATAAGTCTGCATAGGAAAATGGAAAAAGGCCCTCTATGCAAGATAGCAATGGTGAGGCAAATCTTGCTATAACAGATGCCCCCTAATGTGTGAGATCAAAGGAGTATCTGTGATGGCCGAAATACATTATAAATAACCAAAAAGTGGAGTGGTAGAGAACCATCTAGATGAACTCAATTGCTCATTACATTATGTATTGGCTTTGCATACATGTCTGCCAAGAATACAATGCAGATCCATGTGAAAAATATACCAACAAGTGTTCATGGCCATGAGTA
Source organism: Picea mariana (assembly GCA_032191745.1). Lineage (NCBI taxonomy): Eukaryota > Viridiplantae > Streptophyta > Pinopsida > Pinales > Pinaceae > Picea > Picea mariana. The sequence goes on from JASDQU010507268.1 coordinate 56,702, forward strand.
GGAAATTATAAATGTGGTTACATGCCAATAGTTGTCATAGTCATGAACAAGGCCCAATGAAACCAGTCTCAAAATCAATCTGAAGATATTTGTATACCATGGAGTACAATCTAATCTCCCATGATTGTTGAAGTCAAATAGGTACTGGTCCAATGAAATGGAAGCAACAGCTTAGGAAAGCTGCATCGACAAAGTGATGTCTTCAAGTATTCAACACAATCCGCCAATGGTGCAAGTCTACATCATGTGAATAAATGAGTTGAGGTTGAACACAATGAGACATCATTGATTACTAGTCATTGAGGTATATTGTTAACAAACGTGAGACAGCCTACCAATGATGAAAGTAGGTATCAAGGAACCAAGTAAATCTCTACAAATGTGAATAAAGGAGCTGGTGTCAAACACTTGAGAGATCCATTTATCAGGAGACATTGATGTATTCCCATCTGTCAATGGTGAGAGATCCTACCACTAATGACTGCAAGTCTCAAGGTACTCATAAAACTCTAGGTCTTATATCCCTAATACATGAGCTGAAGTTAATGGAAAGAGACCCACTAAAAGGAGACCATTAAGGCATTTCTCATCATTTAGCATGAGGAACAAAGCAAGAGCTTCATGATTTGGTGGAGATTATATGAAGAACATGTTCACAAACCAACGACCCTATGCATCATTCACATGTGCCAAATGAAAGAAAGACACAAAAAAGACCCTCTGAATAGCAGGCAATGATGAAAACTGCTGACAAAGGCAAGGAAACCACCAATAAGGCTAATGGCATCCAAGACACTGCACGAATCCCAAAGTGTGAATAGAGGTATTGTCGTCGAACACAAGGGAAACCACCCAGTCAATGAACCATGATGAAATGTCGATTGTTGGGTTCAAGGTGACCTACCAATGATGAAATTAGGGCTAGGGTGCATCATAAGACCAAAGTATCATGTGATTCTAAGAGAAACTGAGGGTATGGTCGACATACAAAGTCAATATTTCTAAGGAGAGGCCGACATAGGTTGATAGACTTCCTTTGAACAAGAGCATGAGACATATGGTGGACTCCAACAACATAGACTTAATGATGTGACAACTAGCTGCAGGAGGCATCCATAATGTTCTCTATAGTGACTGGAAGATTAACCAGTCGGTAGAGAGAATTCTGTAACAAGATCAGCTTCCTAAGTCCACATTAAACCCAAAATTTTGATGACGCAAGGACTCAATAACTTTTTTTTCTGTTCAAAGGTGACACGACTACTACCAATTACAATTTAGTACTTCCTTGTCGCCCATTTTTTTTTTTTCATAACAAGTCAATGCTATGATACAGAGGAGGGAATGAGTGTCGCAAGAAAGAACAACTAGTTCCAGCAATGGAATGTACCTATGCTCAATGCAGGGAAATGCATGCGGGAGATGGACACTCAAGGTGATGTTCCCTCCAAGGTATAGGGTTTCAAATTGCGAAGGATATAAACAAGGCTCTGCTTGGTTGAGGATGAAAACTACTTAGTCCATGATTTATAGAGCAAAGAAAGAACTAGCTAAAGGCTCAATACTGCAAGCAAGGGCGTGAGATGCAATCACAATTTAACGCCAAAAAAATTCATTTTTTATATATTTTATTCTACTTGGTGTGAAAAAAGGGGTAAACATGTACCAAATAGACGTCTTTTCAAATCCAATTTATGAGTGTGAAAAAGACAAGTTCACTCGGCGATATTTTCCATTTTTGATAGCGAGTCGGAAAAGAGCTTAACTAACACTCATGATCTTTCAAATCCAATTTTAACGAGTGTGAAAGGGACAAATCACTCGACGATCTTTTCAATTTTTAATAACGAGTCGGAAAAGAGCTTAACTAAGACTCATGTTTTGGGAGTCCACAAGTAATAAGGCCGCATGTTCATTAATGAGAAATGAGGCTCATGGTAAAGTCATGTATGGAATTCTAATGGACTCCCGGTCCTAAGAAAAAATATTGGCATGGGCACCAAATGACAAAGAGGTACTACATAGGGTACCCATGTTTGGTAAGTCTCTACCATTTATTAAAGATTCTATGATAGCAGATGGAGGTTAATGCGTCGCAATAAATGGGTTCGTACCTAAGGCGTAAAAAGTGGTAATTGAAGGATAATGCAAAACTGCACGATGTAGTGAATACCTATCCTATATGATAGGTTATGAATATACCTACATGTTGACGGGCGAAACTGTTCGTCCGTCAATTAAGAGAGTGGAACCGGTCTAGGGTTGTCTAAATAACCCAAACCGTTTGGAATGAACCACCCTGACGAGTTTAACGGCTCCATTGGCCGCTCTAAGGTCTCCTAAGAAAACCAAAGAGAAAACTGATCTGAATTAACTAATCTAACTAAACTAACAAACAAATTAAACTATCTAAAACAAACTAAAAGACACTAA
>JASDQU010507269.1:6191-22846 GCA_032191745.1 Picea mariana
ATTAAAGTAGAGATCATAGATTTTATTCTATAACCTAACCTTTTGCCAAGAGAGCATATTGTCCTAGTACAAAAGACAGGTTGAAGACAACACTTGTCATCCTGAGTGAAGAAGACTTGGAAGGAAAGTAACAGCACTCCAGGTTCCAGGAGAAACCTCGTGTGTTAGTTCCAGGTTGTCGTGGAGGAATGTTTGATCACAACACTATGAGAGTGTTGACCTCATTTTGTATTGTATTCCTTACCTCAATCTTTGATTCAGACAAGTTACAAGTAATAGCTCTAAAGGAGCTACTGTGATGATTGTTCGTGCTATTGCTTTATATTATCAAAAGGATATTACTCTTGCTTGCTGCTTTGTTGACCTTGCTCCAGGTCACACGTAATAACCCTGAGGAAGCTATAGTGAAGGTTGCAAAAAGCAACGTGCTAAAGGAGAGACCATAAATGAAGCAATCATCATTGGCAAAGAAGAAGGTGGCTTGCATAAGCTAAAGGGTCACTCAAAAGCTGTCATGACCCACGCCATTGAGAATCCATGTGAACTTTGGCATAGAAGATTAGCTCACATTAACTACAAGGCGCTACCATACATATGCAAAGCAGTCACAGGTTTACCAAAACTCAAGGTTCACCATGAAGGCGTATGCAATGGATGTGCACAAGGGAAGAACATCAAGAACCCTTTTCCGAAGAGAGACAACAAAGCAGAAGGAGTCCTAGAACTCATTCATTCAGATGTGTGTGGCCCAATGCCATCGTCCTCCATTAGTGGATATGTATATTATGTATTCTCGTAAGACCTGGTTGTATCTCTTGAAATCTAAAGATGAAGTGTTCAACAAGTTCAAGGAATTCAAAGCCTTGATAAAGAATCTTTCTGAAAGAAAGATCAAGATACTCAGGTCTGATAATGGAGGAGAATATACCTCAAAAGAGTTTGTGAACTTCTGCAAAGATGCTGGGATCAAGAGGAAACTCACTACTCCCTATAATCCCCAACAAAACGGTGTAGCTAACCGAAAGAACAAAACAATAATGGAAGTTGTGAAGACTATGATCCATGATCAAGATCTTCCTATGTGCTTATGGGCAGAAGCAGCAATGGTAGTTGTATATGTGCAGCACTGATTGTCCCATAGTGCACTTGGGCTCAAGACCCCGGAAGAGATGTTCACCGGAAAGAAGCCAGAGGTAAGCCATCTCAAAATATTTGGCTGCCCAGTATTTATTCATATACCGAAAGAGAAGAGAAACAAGCTGAAACTTTCAGGAAAGAAGGAAATATTTGTGGGATACTGTGAGGTCTCCAAGGCCTTCAAAATCTATATACCAGGTCACCATCACATTGAGATCAGCAGGGATGTGACCTTTGATGAAGATGCAGCGCTCTAAAAATCCAGAAGATGCCAACTTGAAGAAGTATATGAAGAGGAACCCGTAATCCCCAGAACTGCAGTGAGGGAGGTTCCCAGAGCCGCATAGCGGGTGAAGGAAGTCGTAACTTCCCCTGATGAGGAAATTCAAGAAGACCATGATATATTAGAAATTCAAGAACCTCCTCAGATGACGATCCTCCATAAAAGAAATTCAGCTTGGGATAGAGAGCTTATTCAAGATGGAGAGAAGTATGGTGTTCCCGAAGGAACTACGAGACAGGTGAAAAGACCAAAGCCATTCTCCAGTGATACGGCTTTGATGTGTGATCTTCTAGAAGAGGAGCCTACCTACTTTGAAGAAGCCATTCAGAGGAAAGAATGGGCAGATGCCATGACAGAGGAATACCAATCCATAATGAAGAACGATGTATGGGAAATAGTTCCCAGACCGAAGAGTAAAGATGTGGTATCCTCCAGATGGCTCTTTAAAATAAAACATGTTGTTGATGGAAGTATTGAGAAGTATAAAGCAAGATTTGTTGCTTGTAGCTTTTCTCAAAAGGAAGGCATTGACTATGAAGAGACATTCGCTCCTGTGGTCAGATACACTTCGATCAGAACCATCATAGCTCTTACAGCTAAGATGAAGTGGAAGTTGCACCAGATAGACGTGAAGACAGCTTTCCTAAACGGTGTCATCGAAGAGGAAGTGTATATAGAGCAACCTCAAGGATTTGAGGTTGAAGACAGGAAGTCTCATGTCTGCAGATTGAAGAAAGCCTTATACGGATTGAAGCAAGCTCCTAGAGCTTGGTATGGCCGTATAGACAGTTTCTTGACGAGCTTAGGCTTTACCAAGAGTAAAGCAGACTCTAATCTCTACTTCAAGGTCATGAACGATGAGCCAGTAATATTACTGCTATATGTGGATGACTTATTCTTAACTGGAGAAGAAAAGCTCATCACTGAATGTAAGAAGAGACTTGCCTCAGAAATTGAAATGAAAGACCTTGGCCTAATGCATTATTTCCTAGGTCTTGAGGTATGGTAGAGTCCTGAGAGGATCTTCCTTAACCAAGGGAAGTATATAGTCGAAATCCTGAAGAGATTCGACATGCTGGAGTGCAAGTCCATGAATACACCCATGGAAGCGAAGCTGAAGCTGCTGGTCGACACTTCATCAGAGTTGATTGATGCCACACTGTACAGACAGATTATTGGATCGTTGATGTATCTGACGAACACCAGACCAAACATTTGTTTTGCCGTGAACACCTTGAGTCAGTTTCTGGTAGAACCCAGACATGTTCACCTAGTGGCTGCAAAACATGTGATGAGGTACCTTAAAGGTACAATAGATTGTGGTCTCAGCTATGATGGAGATCATGATTTCACATTGAGTGGATATACTGATGCAGATTGGGCAAGAAGTGTTTCTGACAAGAAAAGCACTTTAGGATGTTTTTTCAGTTTGGGATCAGCTATGGTCTCGTGGCAGAGTAGGAAGCAATCCAGCATTGCTCTCAGCACAATGGAAGCAGAATACATTGCTACATCTTCTGCCAGTTGCGAAGCTATATGGCTTCGAAAGTTGATGACCGGTCTATTTGACCTAGAGATGGAAGCAACCACGATCCTATGTGACAACCAGAGCTGCATAAAGATGACAAAGAATCCTGTATTCCACGACAGGTCGAAGCACATATAGATCCGATATCATTACATCCATGACATGGTGTAGAGAGGAGCCTTAAAGCTCCAGTACATTAGCACGGATGAACAGGTTGCTAATGTGTTGACCAAGCCTCTATCTCATGTAAAGTTTGAGCACTTTCGAGATAAGCTTGGTATAGTCTGAAAGGACCTTCCTTGAAAGGGGGAGTAGTTGTTGTGATGAGACATCTCTTGATTCCGACCGGATGGTTGTGACGTAAAGCAAGATGATGAGATATGACTAGCACTGAGCTTTCGGTTGGATAGCTGTGACGTAAAGCCAGTCTAGTATCCTGCTTCCGACCTGTTGGTTGTGACGTAAAGCAAGACGAGTACCTTGCTTCCGACCTGATGGTTGTGACATAAAGCAAGATGATGAGATGAGACTAGCACTGAGCTTTCGGCTGGATAGTTGTGACGTAAAGCCAGTCTAGTATCCTGCTTCCGACTTGTTGGTTGTGATGTAAAGCAGGACGAGTACCTTGCTTCCGACCTGATGGTTGTGACGTAAAGAAAGATGATGAGATGAGACTAGCACTGAGCTTCCGACTGGATAGCTGTGACGTAAAGCCAGTCTAGTATCCTGCTTCCGACCTGATGGTTGTGACGTAAAGCAGAACGAGCATCTTGCTTCCAGCTTAACAGCTGTGACGTAAAGCAAGACAATGAGATGAGACTAGAACTGTGCTTCCGGCTAGATAGCTGTAACGTAAATCCAGTCTAGTATTATTATGATGAGCCAGCCTCGTGCTGTGATGATGATGATGATGTATCAGTTTTACACTAATACATATTGATGCAGATGATTGCATTCCTTTGAGAATAACGATGTTGCCGATGATTTATAGATACACCAGTCAGTGTTCCAAGATGATATTGATGATGTTGTCCTCTCACCCACTTGATGTTGTTGATGATAAAGGCCTCTCTCTCTTGCATGATGCTGTTGAAGAATATCCTTCTTGTTAAGGGGGAGTGTTAAAATAATGTAACTACAAAGTGTATTCTTATTATTATTATTTGATATATTATTCATTGAATCAATCCCCATTGCGGATTGATCATGTCGATTATTATAAAGGACCAAATCCCCTTTTGCGGATTGGTCAAAAGATAATTGTAATAGGCAGAATAAGATGTCAGCCCCAGAAGATATTAAAGAGGCCCCGAAATATAACAAAGGTGGTTATAACCACCCAGTTGGAGAAGTCGGCCCTGCCAGTGAAGAGACACTTCACACGTGCCAGTCTTGTATAAATAAAGAGGCTAGCGCCTCACTTAGACACATAACTCACTTGCTCATTGAGAGACAAGTTTCGGATCTGCAGTTAGAGAAGAAGGAGAGAGAGTGGCGCATCTTTGGGAGAGGATCTTTTGTATTAGTTTGAGTTATCTCTTGGCATTGTATTGGCTATCTATAATAAGGAAGTTTTGCTGGGTTTTCTTCCCCTAGAGGGTTCCCAGGATAAATGTTGTGTCTCTTGTGATTGTGTATTTCTCAGTGATCTTGTATTATGCAATTGTTATCTATTGAATGCAAAGAACTATAATAATGGCTTAAACATTAACAAAGGGAACTTCTCATAATCATTGGGATCAGTAAGCCTTGTAGCAACGAAATGTTGGAGTGTGGGGACGTTAAGTCAACCATGACACACTTTTCTAAGCCACTCAACCCACTCCGAAGTAAATCACAACACATTTTACCAGTCGTTGGGTCAACAAGCAAGAGTTGTGGGTCAAGTTAACCATTGATGACAAATAAATTAAATCGGTCGTTAGCAATCAAAGTGGGTCGTGGGGCCAAATTTGATAGTCGGTGTGGTCAATAACATAATCGTGGCACCTTTTCAAATCGGCCCACATATAATATCAAATCAACCTTCTTCCTTACCGTAAGCCTCCAAAGGGACATTCGCTTGGTCAAGTCAAATGGAACATTGGGGGTGGTTTTCAAGCTAGGGTTGGAACATTATGTCACCAAGTCATTCTCTTGTGAAGTAAAATCAACTTCCTAGTGGAGAATATTTTTATTGTTAAAAATTATTTGAATGACTTAGTCTCCGACCTTTGTGGATGACAAGTCAAATAATATTATTTTAAACAGAGAGGGAGAACTAGCCGTTACAAAGAAATCTATATAAGGCTAGCTCCTCCTCTCATTCATGTTGTTGATGAATTATAAGATCATAATGCCATTTTAGTTGAACTTTCATTCTCTTGAGTACTATGGATGATTTTTCTATGCTATCTTTTATTGGCTTATGAGTAATAGTGCTTAATAGAAGAAAGGATTGTTTATGTTTGGGTTGATTTGTAAGATCAAAAAGGTTGGCCCATTGAGGGGCTACATAGTCACGTGGAGGGAAGGATCTAGGCTAGGCACCTCATCTCTTCCCTTGGTGGCGTCGGGGGGCTAGGATCCAAAAGTTGGACACATCCTTTAGGGGATATCTTCAACAAGGAGAATAGCTTTCCTTTGCACCCATGCCAATCTAGTGGTTGGAGACCATCCATTGGGAGCTTTCCTAGCAAGGATCCAAGATCAATCTATTTTTTCTAGACTAAGGCGAGCGTGATAGTCCATCAACTCCTAACCCGTCCTAAATTTCAAAGTCTAAAGTCGACTTAGAGGTGGTTGTGATCGCAACCGACACTTGGAGGTGAAAAGGTAAGGCAGGAGGTAAGTCAACTTTCTCTCAATGAACTTTATTTCAAAAAATACACTTTCTTTCAGTTTTTTGTTTTAATAAAAACATAAAAATACAAAAATAAACAAACACTAGCTTCTTGTAATTTTCCATTTCAAGAGCTAGAAACCCCTTCGAATTTTGTCTTGGAGTTTTCTCCCCTGAGGGTTATTATTTCCCCTTAGTTGGCATGATTTTATTGGATATTTTAAACTGGGTAAAGTGAAGATTTGATGCAGGTTTGCAGTCATCTACAACTAACCTACATCTCTTTGTTGAGATTTGGGTACTTTGGAAAGTGGTCCCCTTGTGGTTGTGGGTCTCTAACCACAAGAGGGAAATATTTGACCCATTGTGCCTTATACTTTATGTCTAATTTCACTTTGACATTTTCCTAAGTCAAAAGGGTGAAATTTGTCACTTGAGTGAAAAGTGACAGTTAATTCACTTTGTGGGTGAATTGGGGGGCATAAAGTGAACTATGGAAACTTAACCCAAAGTGGGTTTTGAGTTGAGATTCTTTTTGAGAGATCTCAACCATTGATTAGGGATGGCTTGGGATGATCCTAGCCAACCACTTTTTAGGTTTCCTTATGATTCCTTAAGAAGGGGGCATAGGGCATTTGGAGGCTCATTCACTTGTATGTTCACCAAGAGAGTTTGGGGAAGGGCAAGAAGATGGGAATGGAAGCAGTGAGAGAAGCAAGCTTGGGCACCTCCATCCATGGAGGGCTCATGGAGGCTTAGGTCCTCATTACTTGTTGGTATTGGTTATTGCCTGGAGGAGGGCGCACCACTAGCAGGTACTAGAAGGACTTGTGCTATCCCAGATCTGTTTGACTCATGTTGGAGGAGACACACAACAAGTTGTTTGTGTGGAAGGGATTCTTCATTGGGTCAAGGAGGAAGGAGGGCACATCACTTCAGTGGATAGAGCAACAAGGGAAGAGGGTGCACTAAGCTTGGCCGCATTTCTCTTCTTAGAACTCCAAAGCATCTCGTGAGGAGTTACTATTGTATAAGATTCCATTGTATTAGCTTACTTGTTGTATTCACTACTTAAGATCATCATTATATATACTTTCATTCCAAACTGGTTTTCCCCAAGGGGATTTTATCCAAGGTCATGTCGACCAAAAATACTTATGTTCATTTCATGCATGCTTAGAGTATAGATCAGCTTGTTAGAGTTGTAAGATCAAGAGGAGTGTTATTTGTTTTCAGTATATTGCATTTGCTAACCTTGGTGTATGAAAACACTTGCAAGGGCACCTCAAAAGAGCACTTAACCATAAAAATTATGAGAAGAAAGTTACTTGACTGTTTGCTGTCCTAAAACAGCAGCAAAAGACAGTCTTGAAGATTGAAACTTAGAGCCAAATTTCAGGTCAAGGACAGACCTGTTTTGGCAGCCTCATAGTTCCTCGAATTTCTACATGGTATTAGAGCCCTTGGTGGCAAGGACTTGCTGATTTTTGGGAGCATACAGTTGGCAGTTTTGGGACAGCTTGTTTGCAGATTTTTGGACAGCTTGTTGGCAAAATTAGTGGACAGCTTGTGAGCCGATTTCTTGGACAGCTTGTAGGACTGTTTTGGTCTTTTGTTTTCAGCCTCTTTTCACACCTGTGTTGACAGGAGTGAGGCTGATTTGGACAGCCTCTTATCACACCTGCGTGGACAGGAGTGAGGCTGTGTTGGACAACCTATTTTCACACCCGTGTTGTCAAGAGTGAGGTTGTAGTTTGACTGCCTCTTTTCACACCTGTGTTGACAGGAGTAAGGCAGTACTCTTGTGCAGTTTTAGCATCAGTGTGAGCTTTAGTGGACAACCATGTCAGTGTCCCAAATGCGGGCAGAGGATAGGCTAGCCAGAGCTAGCAACTAGTCCCCTTGGAAGACCAGGATCATATTCGCCTTGGAGGATCTTGAACTACGGGATATAGTTCAAACTCCCATGGTGATTCCTCCTGCACCTGCTCCATTACCATTGTTGGATGCAGATTTCAGGAAGAAAAACACCAAGGCGAAAAGGACTATTTGTGATGTGGTGAGAGACCACATCATACCCTATTTGATTGGGAACGACTATGCCTTTGCGATATGGGCCTCATTGTGCAAGATTTACTAAGGTCCCAACTAGATCCGGAAGATGGTTCTGCAGGACAAGCTCAGGGGCATTCAGACGCTCGATTCCGAGTTGGTCACATCATATCTAGGTAGATTTACACAGATTTGAGACGAGTTGGCCGCAGTCGGGGATATTGTGGATCCTGACTTCTTGGTGAGGACAGCTTTGAATAGCTTTAACAAACCTTGGGGTTCATTTGTACGAGGCACTGTAGCCCAGGAGATCATGCCTACCTGGGAGAGACTTTGGGATGACTTCGTACAGGAGGAGCTGAGATGCAGCTCGGGATCTTCAGGACAACAACGTATTTCAGAGGGTGATGAGGACCTTTCTTTGTGGACTAAGGGCAAGAAGAAGACCGACAAAGGTGCTAGACAAGGTCCCAAGGGAGGGGCCAAACCACAGCAGAGTGGTGGTGGGCAAGTGAGAGGCATGAGCACAATGAGATGCTTTTCTTGTGGAGAGATGGGTCACTATGCAGAACAGTGTCCCAAGAAGAAGAAGAAGAAGCGGGATGGTACTGTAGCGACAGCAAAGGAGGAGGAGTTCGATGCTCAGTTTGCGAGAGTGTGCATTCGTCAGTTGTTGTTTGTCAATATATACACCATCCAGTGGGAGGTGGGGAGAGACAGTTGAGGAGGACCTATTGATTCAGAGTATTGATTCAGAGGGAGCTCAGACTCAGTTTACGAGGACACCATCTTCAGGGGTGACTGATCCACCCAGGAAAGCTTCAATTTCAGAGTTGCCGAGACAGAGGGTTGGTGCAGGGGCTTCAGAGCATCAGAGATTGATGAGGAGGAGGAGCAGGGCACCACAGAGGCTTGAGCCTCACTTGGCTATGGAGACGAGCAGATCAGGTTCACGTTCCACTTCAAGTGGAAGTCACTTGATGAGAGGCCAAGTTGAGGATCTTGGTGAGATACCAAGAGGGGAGACTCTTGGTGAGATGCGAAGAGATGTGACTCTTGGTGAAATTCCAAGAGTAGTGACCGTTGGTGAGATGCCATGAGGTAGAAATCCTTGGTGGGAGACCAAGGTTGAGATCTTTGGTGTGATGCCAAGATCTAGTTGATCTTGGATAGGTGGAGATGCACTTCCATCTATAGATCAAACAAGTTGAGTAGATCTGTAAAGTTCCCAAGCCAATATGCCAGGAACATCACGTTTTGCATGAATTTTTCAACTGTTTTCTGGTTGTGACGTTGTGGCATTTCGTCAAACACTTTGTTGGTTATGGTCTTTAGGATTGCACTAGGGTTTATACTGATGATTTTACTGTGTGTTTGCAGCAATAATCAACATAAATATAGCAATGGACATACCTCAACTAGATGCAAGATCAACAACATAAAAGGTAACTCAAAATACCTCAAATCTGATCTTTATTCATAATAGTTGAAGAACTGATACAATGTATCTGCAGATCTGGTACAATATAGCATAAGAGATCATAACAAAATGAGGATGGTCCTCAATCAAAATCAAGAGAGAAGATACAAGCTTCCAAAGGCCACCTGGCTACAATAGATGAATACAAGATGAGACCCGGCCCGTATGAAGTGCCAAACCCCAAGACTGACTAAGTCACGCCCTGTCGGAAGACTGAATACCCTCACAATTCGGCCCTGTTGCTCAAGTCCTCCAAACACTCTGATGAAGATGCCAAACTGTAGATCGCGGTGAGTAGAGTCCCCTCCTAAAGTCTCAGACCGAAATACCAAGAGATGCTCCTCCAAATGTTGAATCCCCAAGTGGAGTTGCGCCCTCCTAAATACTGTCAAACCCTAATATTTCGGCCCTGATGAAGGAGACCTCCAAATGCCATGAAACTTTCCAGAAAGATAGATCGAGGCACTGTAAGCCTCTATGTGAAGTCTCAATGTCAGATCTGAATTATAACCCCTCTAAACCGAATAGATCTGAATCTGGATAGCTCCCTCCTTCTCTCCAAATCATGCCAATGCTCTAGGAAATCATCTGGACATTATAACTCCCTCAAAAGGCATTAGAAATAATGGCCAAGGCCCTGCAAGTAAAACCCAAGTGCTCAAATCTCCAAAATCACCTCTCAAACTCCTAAAACGAACCTTCCTCCAATCAATGGTGTGCCCCCCTTGTTGGAAACCCTCAATGGTGCGCCCTCTCTCTTCCTGTACCTGTGGTTGGTGTAGAATTCTCCTGAAATTGAGTAGATCTGAAGTAGAATTGTGTGGGTGGAGTATTGCATCCCCGAGACCAAGCTTGGAACAAGATAGGTGGAATCTTTCACCACTGAGTTGTCCTCTAGGGTTTGTTAAGTCAAAACCCTCAAAACCCCCAAGGCATGGACTCACTAGCTAGAAGCCAGATATCAAAACTAATAATCAACATGAATCGGAGAATAGAGGCCCTTGCCTCTCTTTTATCCTTCCTACTCACCTTGTCCCTCCAAAGTGACTTTTGCTTTATTAATTATTAATTAATTAATTAAATCACTTTAATTAATTAATTAACTATTTTACCTCTGAAAAGCACTTTATCTCTCCTTGTGGCTTCCCTCGCCACTGAAAGTCACTTTTCATCATTTCATCCTATAGTTTGGTTCCTCCCAATTCCAATGAGCTATTACACTAAGAGGTTCCTCCAAGTATTATGCCCAATATGACCTCCTTAGTGCATTTAATTAACCTATAGCCCAAAACAACTCAAAATCATGGAAATCGTCGGAATGCAACGGAACCAAAGCCAAGCTATGCGGAATGGATCATAATGATGAAATAAGATGAGCAATGCAAGCCAAACCCCAAAATACCCCTCAATAGCTCTTGTACTCGCTATAATCTCCATCTGGCTACTCTGGTCATCATAACACTCTGTAATACCCTGATGTCCCAAAGTGGGGACATTACAAGATCTGTGTCAGAGACCACTTGTGATTATCAGGGTGCATCCATACTCGTGAGTATTTTCCAGCAAGCAACCATGTCCACTGCAGGGATGAGATTGGGGGTGAATGGCACTTTCCTCGATAAGAGGGAGTGTTGAGATTTGGGTACCTTGGAAAGTGGTCCCCTTGTGGTTGTGGGTCTCTAACCACAAGAGGGAAATATTTGACCCATTGTGCCTTATACTTTATGTCTAATTTCACTTTTGACATTTTCCTAAGTCAAATGGGTGAATTGGGGGACATAAAGTGAACTATGAAAAATTAACCCAAAGTGAGTTTTGAGTGGAGATTCTTTTTGAGAGATATCAACCATTGATTAGGGATGGCTTGGGATGATCCTAGCCATCCACTTTTTAGGTTTCCTTACGATTCCTTAAGAAGGGCGCATAGGGCATTTGGAGGCTCATTCACTTGTATGTTCACCAAGAGAGTTTGGAGAAGCGCAAGAAGATGGGAATGGAAGCATTGAGAGAGGGAAGCTTGGGTGCCTCCATCCATGGAAGGATCATGGAGGCTTAGGTCCTCATTATTTGTTGGTGTTGGTTATTGCTTGGAGGAGGACGCGCCACTAGCAGGTACTAGAAGGACTTGTGCTATCTCAGATCTGTTTGGCTCATGTTGAAGGAGACACACAACAGGTTGTTTGTGTGGAAGGGATTTTTCATTGGGTCAAAGAGGAAGGAGGGCGCATCACTTCAGTGGATAGAGTAACAAGGGAAGAGGGTGCACTAAGCTTGGGCGCATTTCTCTTCTTGGAACTCCAAAGCATCTCGTGAGGAGTTGTTATTGTATCAGGTTCCATTGTATTAGCTTACTTGTTGTATTCACTACTTAAGATCATCATTATATATACTTTCATTCCAAACTGGTTTTCCCCGGGGGGGTTTTATCCAGGGTCATGTTGACCAAAAATACTTGTGTTCATTTCATGCATGCTTAGAGTATAGATCAACTTGTTAGAGTTGTAAATATCAAGAGGAGTGTTATTTGTTTTCAGTGTATTGCATGTGCTAATCTTCGGGTATGAAAACACTTACAAGGGCACCTCAAAAGAGCACTTAACCATAAAAATTATGAGTAGAAAGTTACTTACTGTTTGCTGTCTTAAAACAGCAGAAAATGACAGTGTTGAAGATTGAAACTTAGAGCCAAATTTCAGGTCAAGGACAGACCTGTTTTGGAAGCCTCATAGTTCCTCGAATTTCTACATGGTATCAGAGCCCTTGGTGGCAAGGACTTGCTGATTTTTGGGAGCATACAGTTGGCAGTTTTGGGCAGCTTGTTCGTAGAGTTTTGGACAGCTTGTTGGCAGAATTAGTGGGAAGATTTGTTGGACAGCCTGTAGGACTGTTTTGGACTTATATTTTCAGCCTCTTTTCACCCCTGTGTTGATAGGAGTGAGGCTGATTTGGACAGCCTCTTATCTCACCTGAGTGGACAATAGTGAAATTGTGTTGGACAACCTCTTTTCACACCCGTGTTGTCAGGAGTGAGGTTGTAGTTTGATTGCCTCTTTTCACACCTGTGTTGACAGGAGTGAGGTGGTACTCTTGTGCAGTTTTAGCATCAATGTGAACTTTAGTGGACAGCCATGTCGGTGTCCCAGATGCGAACAGAGGATAGGCTAGTCAGAGCTAGCAACTGGTCCCCTTGGAAGACCAGGATCATATTCGTCTTGGAGGATCTTGAACTAGGGGATATAGTTCAAGCTCCCATGGTGATTCCTCATGAACCTGCTCCATCTCCATTGTTGGATGCAAATTTCAGGAAGAAAAACACCAAGGCGAAAAGGACTATTTGTGATGCAATGAGAGACCACATCATACCCCATTTGAGTGGGAAAGACTATGCCTTTGAGATATGGGCCTCATTGTGCAATCTTTACCAGAGTCCCAAGCAAAACCGAAAGATGGTTCTAAGGAAAAAAAACACTCGATTAATTACAACAGGGGTTCAGATTGACTATCTTCATGCATACTTGACATGCCACGTTGAAATTTTGGAAAAGGGTCAGGTTGAAAGTAGAAATCAGTTGTCAAAGGGTCACGAAAGCACATTTACCAAAAAACGTGGCAATAGAGGGCCATCCGGCAACATGCAAGGATAATTTTAACGGCCAAGGTGAAGTAAAGTTCGTTATGGACAAAATGCATGTGGCAGAATTTTTCAGTGCAGGGGTTTGTAAGTGGATTTGGCAAACCAGGCTAAAGGGACAGGACCACCTCCTTGTGTAAATCATATTCTAATTTTCCAAGTGATAAAAGGGGGAAAAGTTTAAAAAGCATTGTTAAAAGTTATATTTAAGTGATTTTAGAAAAGGGAAATGGATTTACTTTATCAAAGGCCTCTCCCGTATCCAAAGTTTATGGAAAAGGGACAAAAAGGAGCAAATATTATAAAATAAGTACAAGTTAAAAGTGAAAAGGTGAGTGGAACATGATGTCATGGGCCACCACTTTACCTTTTTCTTGTCTTATTTGAGAATCCTATCGAATATGAGGAAACCATTGAATATTATTGAAAGAGGGCGGATCTAAGGAAGTCGTTATTCATCCAAGCCACCCGTGAGTTTTTGAGTGAGTTTTAAAGTGAGTTTCCAACACTCTAAAAGGAAGTCGCACCTCTTCTCATAATCAATGGGATCAGTAAGCCATGTCGCAATGAAACGTTGGAGTGTGGGAACGTTGAGTCAACCATGACACACTTTTCTAAGCCACTCAACCCACTCCGATGTAAATCAAAACACATTTTACCAGTCGTTGGGTCAACAGGAAAAAGTCGTGGGTCAAGTGAACCATTGATGACAAATAAATTAAATCAGCCGTGAGCAATCAAAGTGGGTCGTGGGGCAAAATCTGGTAGTCGTTGTGGTCAATAACATAGTCGTGGCACTTTTTCAAATTGGCCCACATATAATATTAAATCAACCTTCTTCCTTACCGTAAGCCTCCAAAGGGACAGTCACTTGGTCAAGTCAAATGGAACGTTGGGGGTGGTTTTCAAGCTAGTCATGGAACATTATGTCACCAAGTCATTGTCTTGTGAAGTAAAATCAACTTCCTAGTGGAGAATATTTTTATTGTTAAAAATTATTTGAATGACTTAGTCTCTGACCTTTGTGGATGACAAGTCAAATAATATTATTTTAATGAGACATGGACAACTAGTCATTACAAAGAAATCTATATAAGGCTAGCTCCTCCTCTCATTCATGTTGTTGATGAATTGTGAGATCATAATGCCATTTTAGTTGAACTTTCATTCTCTTGAGTACTATGGTTGATTTTTCTATGCTATCTCTTCTTGGCTTATGAGTAATAGTGCTTAGTAGAAGAAAGGATTGTTTATGCTTGGGTTGATTTGTAAGATCAAGAGGTTGGTCCATTGATGGGTTACATAGTCACATGGAGGGAAGGATCTAGGCTTGGTGCCTCATCTCTTCCCTTGGTGGTGTCAAGGGGCTAGGATCCAAAGGTTGGACACATCCTTTAGGGGATATCTTCAACAAGGACAATAGCTTGCCTTTGCACCCATGCCAATCTAATGGTTGGAGACCATCCATTGGGATATTTCCTAGCAAGGATCCAAGATCAATATATTTTTTCTAGACTAAAACGAGGGTGATAGTCCATCAAGTCCTAACCCGTCCTTTAGTTCAAAGTCTAAAGCCGACTTAGAGGTGGTTGTGATCGCACCGACACTTGGAGGTGAAAAGGTAACGTTGGAGGTAAGTCCACTTTCTCTCAACCAGCTTTATTTCAAAAAATGTACTTTCTTTCAATTTTTTGTTTTAATAAAAACATAAAAATACAAAAAGAAACAAACACTAGCTTCTTGTAATTTTCCATTTCAAGAACTAGAAACCCCTTGGAATTTTATCTTGGAGTTTTCTCCCCGAAGGGTTATTATTTCCCCTTAGTTGGCATGATTTTATTGGATATTTTAAAGTGGGGGAAGTGAAGATTTGATGCAGATTTTCAGTCATCTACAGCCAACCTACACCTCTTTTCCATCTACTTAGCCAAGGCTTTCTATCAAGATAAATCTTCTAATCTTTGGTAAGTGATATTAGCGTTCTATCTTATGTTGTAAATGTTTATCTTATGCTGATTTTAATGTTATTTTGTTGTTGTTTCGTTCTATTTTCTGCGTTAAATTAATCATATTACAGCAGCCTTAAAACAATTAACTCCTACCCCTTCATCATAGCCCGCTAGTTAAGGCACCAATCTAATCGGTCAGGTAAGGTGATTGTATTGCATGATAGGGAAGCCTCCCAAAGCCGTTCGTAAGTGAGAGTTGAGTTTGAATAGGGAATGGGCAGGTGTTGTGGTGACATTTGGACATCAACCCTTGTGGTATCGTCCTAGCAACTCGAGGACCTTGACAGGCTACTAGTGTGGTCAGTAAAACGCGGAAGAGTATATATAACAGTGTTGAAAAAGTCGCTGAAAAATCGCGACTTTTTTAAAAAGTAGCGATTTTTTCTGCTTCACAAAAAATTGGCTCATAAAAATCAAGACTTTTTCTCTTTTGAAAAAGTCGGGACTTTTTCAAAAAGTCGGCGATTTTTTGGTAAAAGTCGGGACTTTTTCATAAAATTCATGGCAAGTTAGTGGAAATCATCCTCATAAAGCAGATTTTTTGAGTTTTTTTTGTCATTTTTATTTGTTGTTGTTGGAGAAGGAAGGAGAAGGGCTTGACTCGGTCAAGTAGGTACTAGACCCCACCAACATGCAAGATTGAATTTTTTTTTTAAAAGGGTTTAACCAAAAACGTTGGCAATTAATGGTTTTACGTAAATCTTTATCTTTCCTTTTTATCCTTTTACTTAAATTTTTAACATTACCATTAATTGTTTCAGGATGTTTGAGAGTGGTTCTAACCTCATTGGACTTGATATGGAGAAAATAGAATTTCATATCCCATTCAAAATCCAGTAGACTTAACAGTTTTTAGTATTTCAGTATTGGTAGGATTGCAACATTTTCATTGGATTATATCACGTATGAGGGTATGGGATTGGTATTTAATCAAGAGCACCAAGCCCTTTATGTACCTTGATGTTGGTGGTATTGATTGTTGAACTCCTCTAACATGACCTTAGCAAAAATGTATCTTTAACTCAAACCAAAATCATTCATTAGGCATGTTAAGCTTTTTCTACCATATTATAAGGCTTCAATTAGGTGGTTTCATCAAAATTCGGAGGTGTTCACTGATGTCTCTAGAGGATCAAGGTAGAGGCAAAGATTGATACTCATGATGAGGATCCGAATATAAGCAATGGTGGAACATTGCTTGTCATTTAAATTTTCTTGCTCATTTATTCATAATGCTTTCTTTCAAAGTTTCAATAATTTTTTGGAATCATGGTTTGGAATTTTTTTAAATATAATTTTTTCATTAAAATTTAAATATTTTATGTAATATTTAGTAAACCAAGTCATTGAAATAAGATCAGTCCAAGTCAATCCGAGTTTGAGTTGGAGTTCAAGTTGGAGTTGGAGTTGGAGTTGACCATCGATCGATTCTGAGGCTGAGTCCGAGTTTTAAAACATTGCATTGTACATCTACCTCATGATGATGATATACATTTATATATGTGAGGTCAATTTGTATTGGTTCACCACTTTTGAGTCCTTGATTGGACAACTATCAGGGTTGAGGATTCAATATCGACTTTGATGTATTATCTTTTATTTGGCATCCACTACATCATATATATCAGTGTTTTCTCCATATTTATGTGCCAATGTGTTTATCTGATGTTGTTGTTGCTTTATATGTTTAAAATTTTGAAAAATGAATATATTT
>JASDQU010507269.1:27829-41390 GCA_032191745.1 Picea mariana
CTGGATAGCTGTGACGTAAAGCCAGTCTAGTATTATTATGATGAGCCAACCTCGTGCTGTGATGATGATGATGATGTATCAGTTTTACACTAATACATGTTGATGCAGATGATGATTGCATTCCTTTGAGAATGACGATGCTACCAATGAAGAAAACTTTCGATGATTTATAGATACGCCAGTCAGTGTTCCAAGATGATATTGATGATGTTGTCCTCTCACCCACTTGATGCTGTTGATGATAAATGCCTCTCTCTCTCCCATGATGTTGCTGAAGAATACCCTTCTTGTTAAGGGGGAGTGTTAAAATAATGTAATTGCAAAGTGTATTCTTATTATTATTTGATATATTATTCATTGGATCAATCCCCATTGTGGATTGATCATGTCGGTTATTATAAAGGACCAAATCCCCTTTTGCAGATTGGTCAAAAGATAATTGTAATAGGCAGAATAAGAAGTCGACCCCAGAAGATATTAAAGAGGCCCCGAAATATAATAAAGGTGGTTATAACCACCCAGTTGGAGAAGTCGGCCCTGCCAGTGAAGAGACACTTCACACGTGCCAGTCTTGTATAAATAAAGAGGCTAGCGCCTCACTTAGACATACAACTCACTTGCTCATTGAGAGACAAGTTTCGGATCTGCAGTTAGAGAAGAAGGAGAGAGAGTGGCGCATCTTTGAGAGAGGATCTTCTGTATTAGTTTGAGTTATCTCTTGGCATTGTATTGGCTATCTATAATAAGGAAGTTTTGCTGGGTTTTCTTTCCCTAGAGGGTTTCCCAGGATAAATGCTGTGTCTCTTGTGATTGTGTATTTCTCAATGATCTTGTATTATGCTATTGTTATCTATTGAATGCAAAGAACTATAATAATGGCTTAAACATTAACGGTTACAACGTTTCACCAAGCAAGGGGGGCGCAAACCCCCCTAGGGGCGTGAGGGTTTGAGTGTGTGAGTGGGTGAGGGGGTGTGTAAAGGTTGGTTTAAGTTGGTTTGGGTAGGTTTAGGTTAGGAAACATCTCTTTTACCTTTTTCCATCTTTACACCACCCTTTTAAATCAAAATTTACAAAAATGACATTTATCAATGTCATGACTTAGCAATTAAAATCGCTGTTTTGACTGACTGAGACTCCTGGTGGACAAACACCTAGCAAAAGTTGTTCGACTGAGCTGAAACTTGGTCCAAGGGTGTAGGGGGTCTCATTCCATTTCTTTTGAGCACAAATACCCCTATCAAAAGTCCAAGGACCTAGTTTTTACATTTTTTGCTCAAAAATAATTAATTAATTAAATAATTAAACCTCCAAACTTAGGAAAATTTAATTAAAATTTAATTAATTAATTTTTTTTTTTATCTAGACTCGTCGGAATTCCGCGAAACTTTCTAAGATGTCATGCATGGTCATTTACATTATTCCTAAACAATAGTTACCAGAGGATAAGCCCATTAGAACGCCCTTCACCACTTTGGAGGAATTGTTGTTGGTGTGAGGGAAAAACTCAAGGGAAATTAGTAAGGCTGAAAAGCCCAATTAATAACCTGAGGATAAAAAACTTTCTATGAAAGGAACTCTCCCAATGAATCCATCCCAAGGCAACTAACCTAACTATGACCCATGCAAACCTATTACATTATTAACCCACGCAGGGGTGCGGAAATTTCGTTTACAAAAATACGTGTTGGAGGCATAAATTGCTTAGTAAAACCAAACTGTCTTCGACACATTAGCATCTGATGATGCATATCTTCATGGCACATGGAGTTGACCCCCTAGTTGGATAGGTGGTCAACACTTCCAATGATTAAAGCAAGACTTTGACGGTGATTAGAGGGTTGTTAGTTAGTGCTATCAGCAAGATTTGTAACAGCCTTATGGATGTAGCAAACAATTGCTACAACAACTAATTCTAGCCACTAAAATCAGCAAACAATCCACCCAAAAAATAGCTATTAACTAGTAGTTTAAGTATGGCAGCTTGCAAGTGAATTTTAGGGGTAGAAAAGTGAGTAAACAATGAAAGGAAGATGAGTTTGCTGCAGCCCTATTGGCTGTAGCATTAAATTTATTACAACAATGAGATTACTTGGACAATCAAGACATCCCTAGGGCACAAGAAAGCTTACAACATGTAGAATTGAATCCAACTTGAACAATTGCAATATCTGAAGAAATCTGTTAGATTTTCTAGGGAAAAGAGAAAACAATAATAACTTTTAAATTTGATCACTATTGTACATACATATCAGCACTTAAAACAAAATTATGAAGTAGATGAAATACTGAAAATACAAATCTGAACATGCTAAGGGGAACAAACTTTAAGTAGGACTGATCATGAATAGAAAAGAAACATTAACAAGCAGATGTAAATATTAGCACAATAAAATCTGAACTTACCTTTAGCAAAAACAAATGATGAAGGTACCTGAAGTGTGGCTGTCCTCTTTTGTTATGTTCAGAAAAGCTATGAAGGTCATGGATCAAACCCTCAAGTGTTTGGGTTTGATCTCATCATGATCTTTAAGTGAACATATTGCCAAGAAGAACTCAAGGATAATCAACAAGAGTAGGGCTGATACAGAAACCCTAAAGACAACAAAAAGGCTCAACCAAAAACTGTCCAAGATAAACTGTAGTGCTACAACAACAAAACCTTCAAGGCAGAATATGATAAATAGAAGTAGAAGGCAACAACCTCAGGGACAACAAGAGATAACACCAGCAATCACAGGAGGAGGAGCCAAGGGCTGCCTAGGAGGCAGCGACAACCTTAAAACGCTCAACAACAATGAGAAGAGGGGGATGTTATCCACCAAGTTGCACTAGGATGGATTTCCAACGAGCCGTCAAAGATTGAACATTTATTGTTCAAAATTCAGAGTTCAGAAGTTCAGCCGATCAATAAAGACCACCTTTTTCACATTTTCCATAAAAAAGTTGTAATAAGAGATGTTGCATGATGAACTTGTAAAAGGTCTTAGCCACCTTAGTCCTAAGCATGAGTTGTACTCTGGAGTGTTTTTTTTACTTATTTATTATATTTTGCCATTCAAACGATTTATAATTTATGAGTTTTTTCACTCAATCCCTCCAGAGTTGGAGAATATACCCATGGTTAGGCCCTAGCATGGATCTAAGCCTAGTGTCTAATGTATATTACCATGCTAAACATACTCCTAGAGTCTTATGGAAATGTGCTAAGTCCCCCTTAGGATTTTCCCCTTAGGATTTTTTAATTTTTTCAGTTAATTAAAAATTTGCTGCAAAACAACATTTTTTAATTAAAAAATAAAGATGTATTAAAAAAAATGGTACTAGGAGACTTCATATGCCTTGGGAATGCTCATTTTTAGACCTAGAGCACCCATATTACCTAAGTACCCATTTGGTTGAGCAAAATTAGTGATTTTAATCACTTAAAAAACAATTTTACTCAAAAACCCCAAAAAAGTCAAATAAAATCATAAAAAATCAACAAGTGTTAAAATTTTGGAAACATGTTTTGACATGTTTTTGTCAAATAAAGCCTCAAAATGCAAGGTGGCAGTCATGAGAGACAAGTACGATTCACTTGGGATTGATTGGGTGAGTTGTAAGCAAGTTATGAACATGTGTCCAAAGGGAAGTGCGCCCCTCTTGGAGAGGTGGCGCATTCTTGAGTGGGCAGCCTATCCCTTGGAGAAGTGGCACCCTCTCCCTCTCCTTTGAGTTCACACTTGTCACCTATTTGGGTTGTGGGACACTTGGCTGCCATTTCCCAACACTTGGCTGCCCTCTCATGTACACTTGGCGCGCCCTCCTCTCTTGGGGATTTTCACCTTTGGCTATATATTGAAGCACTCTCCCTTTGCAAACTAGTTGGAGTTTGGGGATTGCTGCTTGTAGTTGTATACTATTGTAACACTTTTCATTTGGAATAAAGAGACTTTGGAGGTCAAGAGGATGTGTTATACATGTGTGTGGATGCTTGATGTCAATTTGTGCTTAATCTATGAGGTAATATTTGCCTAATTTCTTTTTTGGATTTGTTATCTTGGCCTTTGAAAGGATGCTATCATCTTGTAGGATAGGATTTATCTAGCTTGCTGTTAATCCTATTGTTCATTTGTATTTAGAGATTTTGATGTGTATGCATGTTTTGGTTAACTAACATACTCTTCAAGTTTCTTGTGTAGGTGACACCAATTTTGTTAACAAGTTTATTTGCAAGATTTTAAAGCTTACAAGGTCTCATAGCTTGGAGTGGTGATGAAACTTGCTTGTCTCTTCACAACTTCAAGTATCTAAAGACTTAAGTCCCTCCTTAACTCATCTAAAGACTCCATTGCCCAAGGGTTCCAAGGCTACAATTTTCTCCCTTCTCTCTTTCTTAAAGAAAATCTAAATTTTGGTTACTAGTTGCTTACTTTATCTTAGATGTGTATCAGATTTTAAAATCCTTCTTATCTAAGTTAGTAAGTGAATTTAAAGTTAGATCCAGAGTTCATGTTTCAATTTTATCATTTTAAACTAGATCTAGCTCAAGAAACGTCATTTTTAGCAAGTAATTTACTTCGAAATTTTTAAAGGCTGAAAGTTGAGTTGTTTCAAAGATCTTTTAATTCCATATTTGGCAATTAGAGTGCCTTTATATTGCTGTTTTAAAACAACAGAAAAATACTCTAAGGAGACAAGCTCTTTAGCTTGCTCTTCTTAGTTCATTTTGCTCAATTTACACTAGTTTTACTTAGACAATTTTGGGGCTTTCCTACTAATAACCAAAGACACTTCCAAATTGTTTTTGGGCATCTTATGTATTTGTTTGCTAGCTGTTTTGTGCAGGTTCGCGAACAGATAAGAGGAAGTTCTGTCCGTTTTGGGTGGATTTGGAGCATCTGGGACTCCCGGGGGAACCCCTTTTCTTCAATGAACATTTGTAAAACATTGTAAAGACTTGTGACCCCCCTAATGAATGGTTACAAGTCACTCCAATAAAGAGTTGTGCAATTTCTTTAATAAAATCAGTGTGGCTACAAGCTCCCACTCTTCATCCCCCCTGGGGGAACGGTGTTTTTGGTGATTGTCTCAATTTTGCAATTTTAGCTTAGATTCAATTTTCATAACTAAGGATAAATTAAAAGTAATTTTCCAATTCATCACAAAGCACTATAATCTCATATAAACAATAAAGTTCAATCAATCTAGTTTAGATTTCTTTTTGCAATCACGATAATCTTTAATTGCTAGTTAGTTTCTATTTTTATGCAATTTTCAAAGTTGGCAAATAACCTGTCTCCTCAGCTCCTCCAAAAGAGGTTGGTCAGTGAAGACATTAGTAATTAGAAAACATTTCAATTTCAGTATTTGCTTTCTTGTTTAAAATAAACAATTCCCCTCAGCTCTCAATGCGGTTCCTGACCCTTCCAGTTGCGAGCTAGTCTCGATTTGCTGGGAGTAAGTTTCATACATGCTGAGCTGGTCAGTGGTGATAGAATAATTAGAGAAATCTCTAAAGTAGTTAGCTTAATGCGCGGGAAAATGCCTTAAAGTGACCTGCGAAGTAAGGCGGGCCCTCTCGGGACTTGGCTTCCCATCCGTTTTGGACATCCAACACTTTAAGTGAGTTTATTGGTGAGACCATTTGGGTTTCGGTAAACTCTCCGCAAGTTTCTAAACAAAAAGCTAACCTTCAAAGAGGCTACATACTCTCATTAACTCAACATCAATTTACCTTAATAAAATACATGAACTACACTGCCCACGATTACCTTTAAGGCATTGGTCTCATTTACACACTTTGCAAAGCCATATGCTTCATTTACTTTTCAGTCATTTACTTGAAGCAATTTGATTTTACTTGCATCTAACAATTGTGTCTTATGTATCCTTTTATGCAAGTACATGTTTAATATATAATATATATATCGTGGTGAATAATTGATCTGTGTATTTTCACTTTATGGTTGGTTGATGAAAGAATAAAACTCCTAGATTTATTTCTTGTACTTAGTTTAGTTCAAGCCTTAGTATATTTGTTAGGGACTACCCCCCTTGGCTTCGCTAGGAGTTAGCTTAGACGGAGGAGTTGGGGATTAGGTGACAACACCTTAACTCTCACTTGTCCCCAAGGACACACTGAGTGGATTGAAGATTTCTTCCACGTCTCCCAGGTGTGTATAAGGCGACAACAGGGCCAAAGGAAGGCCGCGACACCCACAACAGCAAGAGGAAGGTCTGCCCTACTTAACACAGCAAGGGAGAAGGTTTGCGGCACTCAAACCCAGCAAGAGAAGACATGAACACCAAAGTAGGAGCTCCCAACCAACAAGAAGAAGAAAACTGTGGAGGCCATACCTATAAAACAGTAAGAGAGAGTCCACCAAGGAGGCCGTACCCAAAGACAAGAACCAATCAGAAGTAGCTGCAGAAAATCAGACCAAGAGAGGAGTGTAAGTGTATGTATGAATGAGAGAGGGGTAGGTTCTTATTTATAGTTTAGGAAGGGTTAGGATTAGGTTTAATTAAAAACCTAAAAATAAAATAAATAATAATTAATATTTTAATTAATAAAAATATTAATTATAAAGTCAAATAAGTCAAAGTGACTTATAAGAGACCAGTACAACATCAAGCAAGATGGAGAAAGAGATTCAAGCAAGAGGAGGCCACAAGACAAAGTCAAGGGGGTCTTCTTCAATGGCAAATTGTCCACATATGTCTCATGATAACTTATAAGCTTATATCATCCCTACATAAGAGGAGAAACCAATGATGTGGTCATGTCCATCTTCGTAGCTGCTCCTAGGTCTCATGGACCATCCCGGGAGAGAAGAAGAAGATCACACATCATCACATCTTGATACTCAACCAAGAACCACCTGGTCCCAGATCAAGTTACCCCAGAACACATCTGGGGGCCCTAGAACACATCTAGGGTCGCATCCACCAAGGTACAAGACCAAGGATCAACCCAAGCATTAAGCAAGGATTCCCTGGAACACATCCAGGGGCCCTAGAACACATCTAAGGACTTACATCATCAACCACGAAGGAACACATCTGAGGATCAATCCAAGCACTGAGCAAGGATTCCTTGGAACACATCCAGGGGCCCTAGAACACATCTAGGGACTTACTGCTTGGTCCTTGACCAAGAACCCTAGAAATACACTGGGGGCCTTCACGAGGGTCTTTTGCCATGGCTCTAACTACTTGGTCCCAAACCAAGAACCCCGGGAGTGTACTGGGGGCCCTAGATCTTAGCTAGGGTCTTATGCCATCCTCCCAGAGAATGGATCTTGCAGTTGCACTAATTTCAACACTTCCTCTCAGTAAGGAGGCATTCTCAACAACACCAAGCTTGTCTCGAAAGTACACAAACTTTGTTAATGACAAAGGCTTGGTCAAAATATCTGTGGTTTGTTCCATCGTCGGAACATACTGAATACTGAGAATGTTCTTCTGCACTATGTCTCGAACATAGTGATATCTCATCCCAATGTGTTTTGATCTGTCATGAAACACCGGATTCTCGGAGAGCTTTATACAACTCTGATTATTAAAGTTGATTACTGTGGGTTCCAACTAAGCTTGAACAAATCTGAGAGTAGCTTTCTGAGCCACACTACTTCTCTACTAGCAACACTTGCAACAATGTATTCTGCCTCTGCAGTGGTCTGGGCAATGGAGCCCTGTTTCCTACTGGACCAGGAGATCACAGATGAACCCAAACTGAAAGAATATCCGGAAGTACTCTTCCGGTCCACTGTACTGCCCATCCAATCTGAATCGGTAAAACCATGAAACATTACCCCTCCACTGGAAGTGTATCTGAGCCCATAGGCTATAGTTCCCCGAACATATCTGAGAACATGGTTAACAACAACTATATGAATATGTTTCGGTTCACTCTTGAACTGGATGAGGGCATTCACTGCATAACAAATGTCTGGTCTGGTATGTACTAGATACATCAAGGACCCAATGATCTAACGATATACGGTGGGGTCTTTTGGATTTGATCTTGTAGCTTGATCATGTAACTTCTTCAGGTTAGAAATCATAGGTGTGGACATGGACTTACAGCCCAGCATGCCAAATCTGCGAAGCACATCAACTGCATACTTTCTTTGTGAGAGAAAGATCTCACTCGGTTTCTGCCACACCTCTAAGCCAAGAAAGTAATGCATAAGACCCCAAGTTTTTCATTTCAAATTCTGTTGATAACTCCCTCTTAGTCTGAGCTATAAGATGTTCCTCTCTAGTAAGGAACAAATCATCCACATATAAAACCAAAATAACAGGATGATTCTGCACAATATTTATATAAAGATTAGGATTTGCGATACTCTTGTAGAATCCAAGACTTTGTAAGAAACTGTCAATTCTTCCATACCAAGCCGTCAGAGCTTGTTTCAATCCATATAAGGCTTTCTTGAGTTTGTAAACATGGGATTCTTTCCCATGGATCACGAAACCCTCAGACTGCTCAATATAAACTTCTTGCTCAACTTCACCATTGAGAAAGACAGTCTTAACATCCATTTGGTGAAGTTTCCAATAAAAAACTGAAGCAAGAGAGATAATGATTCTAATGGAAGTATACCTGGCAACGAGAGCAAAGATCTCGTCATAGTCATTTCCTTCTTTCTGAGAGAAGCCACGAGCCACAAATCTAGCTTTGAATTTTTCAGCACTGCCATTTGTTGCATGCTTTATTTTGTAAAGCCATTTTGAGGTTACCACTGATTTTCCATGAGGTCTTGGGACCACTTCCCATACATCATTCTTTAATATTGACTCGTACTCTTCTATCATGGCATCCTTCCACACTTTATGTTTGGAGGCCTCTTCAAAAGTGGAGGGTTCTGAGTCAATCACAAGATTCAACTGCGCTATCAGGTCGGAGTACTTATCTGGTTTCTTGCTTTCTCTGAAGGTACCTTTAGGTGCTACATGCTTTTCTGCTTCCTTTAAAATTTCCCGGCACCAAGCTGACTTCCTTTTAACAGGAGGTTTCTCTAAGAGAAACAACATAATCCCTTATGGGATCCATTGAAGGCTCTATGGTCTCCTCCCTTTGCTGATCTGGTAGTGGTGAATCTGAAGGTTTCGGAGATGGAGCTTCCTGCTCCTCTGTATCACATGGAAGTTCTCTGGAACGACGAAAAACTGCTTACTCATGAAAAGTCACGTCTCTACTGACTTTAATTAACTTTTTCCCTGGTACATAAATTCTATATGCTTTTGAGGTTTCACTATATCCCACAAAAGTTCATTTCTTTTCGGAGGGCTCTAACTTAGTCCTCTTTTCTTTAGGTATATGAATGTAGACTGTATTGCCAAAGATTCTCAAATGGTCAACTGAAGGCTTCTTACCGGTGAAGACTTCTTCTGAAGTTTTCTCTTCTAGGGCTTTATGAAGACACCTGTTCTGAATATAGACTGTAGTGCTAGCAGCTTCGGCCCAAAGAGACAAAGGTAGATTCTGATCATACATCATGGCTCTGGCTGCTTCACAAATCGTCTTGTTCTTTCTTTCTGCAACCCCATTCTGCTAGGGGTTATAAGGCACAGTCAACTACCTCTTAATCCTTGAAGCTCGACAGAGATCATCGTACTCGTGGGAGTCAAATTCTTTTCCATTGTCTGTTCTGAAAACACGGATGTGTCTACCTGTCTGATTCTCAACAAGATTCTTAAAATCCTGAAATTTACTAAAAGATTCATCTTTAGTTTTCAAAAAATAAATCCGAGTTTTATGAGAACAATCATCAATAAAAATGATATAATAAAGACAACCATTCATTGATGGAGCAGTCATAGGTCCACAAAGGTCAGAATGAATAAGATCTAAAATGCCATTAGTTTTTCTATTACTGTGAGGGTAAGCTTTCTTTGTATTCTTACCGAGAGCACAGCCTCTACAAACACTATCATGCTCAAATGAAAAAACTGGCATACCTATTACCATCTTTTGCAAACCTAGGAGTGTGTCGCAGTTGAGATGTCCAAGCCTTATGTGCCATAGCTCGCAAAGGTTTATCATCTTGTGAACTAATGCTTGAACAACTTGGCCAGTGATTTTGTAAAGTTCACTCTCATGAGTTCCAATTGTCATGGCTGAGTTCAAACTCCCATTTGAGGGCTACATGAGAGCCTTCCGTTTGGAGAAAGCTACTGAGTACCCTTTGCTTTCTAGCACTACAACTGAGATGAGATTTTTCTTTAATCCAGGAACTTAAAGAATTTCGTCGATATGAAATACATTACCTGTCTGAAGTTGAAAAGATGCTGATCGAAACCCTTTGATGTCATAGGTGCCATCATCACCCAATTCTTCCTTCACATTGAACTTCTTATCCTGATAATTTACAAGATTTTGTTTAAGGCCTATCATGTGTTTGGAGTCCCCGCTGTCCACTAACCAAACATCTTCCGACTTGGTTACAGTACCGGAGAGGGCTGAGACACGATAACATTCTCGACGTTGTTCTTGCTCTTTAGTAGATGCCTTGGTTCTTCTTCTTTGAGGTTCTGCTTCCTCAGTTGCAACTGAAGCATGAAACCTGCCTCTCTGCTTCTGCTGTGAAGGAGGGTTCCTGCAGTCTTTTGCATAATGACCTAGCCTTTTACAGTTTAAGCATTTTATCTTAGATAAATGAGAGTGGAAGTGAGATTGCTTACCTTGGGGTTTCTTACCTTTGCCTTTGTGCTGAGGAAACTTCTTCCATCTCTTGGCTTTGACTGAAAGAGCATGGTCTTTTACCGTTGAGGGATCATTTCTGCTTTTGAGTCTACCCTCTTCTTGTTGAAATAATGTAACTGCAAAGAGTATTCTTATTATTATTGATATTTTATTCATAGGATCAATCCCCATTGTGGATTGATCATGTCGGATATTGTAATAGGACCAAATCCCTTTTTGCGGATTGGTCAACAAACAATTATAATAGGCAGAATAAGAAGTCGACCCCAGTAGTTAATAAGAAGACCCAGAAATATAATAAAGGTGGGTTTACCCACCCAGATTAAGAAGTCGACCCTGCCAGTGAAGAGACACTTCACACGTGCCAGAACTTGTATAAATAAAGGAGGCTAGCGCCTCATTTGAACACAACTCACTTGCTCAGTTTGAGAGACAAGTTCTGATTTGTTACCGGCAAAGGAGAGAGAGAGAGTGTCACATATCTTGGGAGAGGACTTTTTGTTTTAGCATAAGATCTCTTGGTTTTGTATTGGCTATTTATATTAAGGAAGTTTTGCTGGGTTTTCTTCCCCTAGAGGGTTTCCCAGGATAAATGTTGTGTCTCTTGTGAATGTGTATTTCTCAGTGATATTGTTCTTATGTTGCTATTATCTATTGAAATGCAAAGAACTATAATAATGGCATAAACATTAACATGGTATCAGAGCCAACCTGAAGGAAGCATATTTCGCAAGAGAAAAACGTCACTGTTCCAGTACCTGCAAATTAGAGTTTTTCAAAAGTGAAGCTTTTCAGCTTCAAAACCACCTAGAAAGTTGCGCCCTCCCCCAAGGATCATTTTGGCACCTTCAGCGCACCTTTTCAGTGGTTGAATCTCCAGGAAAGTGAAACCCTAGTTTCACAAAAGTACCAGAAGTACCAGAAAACTAGTACCAGAAGTACCAGAGTACCAGAAGTACCATTAGCACCAGTCCATAAATCTGCAGATCAGATTTGAAGGGGCAAAATTTGGATTTCTCAGATCCAAGCACACCAGGTAGCTCGCCTCAGCCAAGCGCATCTCCTGGTAAGTTCAAATTTTGATTCTGAGCACTTTCATTTTTCGGTCATTTTCCTAGCTCCAGGTAAAGATGTCTGCAAGCATTAAACTCGTTGACAAGTTAGGAGTGGAAAACTTCCGTGCCTGGAAGTATAGGATTGGCCTCTTTCTTGAAAAGAATGATCTAGCAAGATTCGTCAAGGAAGAATTACCGGAACCCGAAGATGCTGCAGAAAAGGCAAAGCATCAAAAGGACACAATAAGGGCCAAAAGAATCATTGCAGATTCAATCAAGGACCATCTGATCCCTTATGTGTCATCCAAGAAGACCCCGAAAGAAATGTTCGATGCCTTGACCAGACTATATGAAGGAAAGAACATAAACCGGAAGATGAATCTTAGAACTCAACTGAAGAATACAAGGATGCAGAAGGGAGAAATGATTCAGGAATACTTCTCCAGAATCTTGGAATTCAAAGAACAACTACAAGCTATTGGAGATACCATAGACGAAGACGAACTCATAATGACGGCACTAAATGGTCTTACAAGACCTCAGGATGCCTTCATCCAGACGATATGTGCTAGAAAGGAGAAACTGAAGTTTGACAACCTATGGGAAGAATGCATCCAAGAAGAAACAAGAGTAGCGAATCGTGAAGTGCTACTAGCTAGGGATGTTGATCAAGCCCTAGCCACCCACACCAAAGGAGGAATGAAGAAACTCTACCTCAAAAGGGAGACTCATAGAGAGCCTCAACCATCAAACAAATCCAATAACAAAGAATCTCATCCAAGGAGATTTCAGAAGAAAGGACAACGCAAGGAAAGAGATCTCTCATCTATACAATGCTATCATTGTGATAAGATGGGACACAAGGCGACTTCTTGTCCAGTCAGACGAGAAGAATACAAGAGGAAACATAAGAGGCAACATTCCCACATAGTCGAAGATGAAGAGCCACCTATAAAGATGATCAAGGACCATGTCTTGATCTCGGCCCTCTCAGGATCGGTAACACCTGGAGAAGACACATGGCTCATTGATAGTGGTGCATCAAAGCACATGACGGGTAAGAGAAATACTCTTTCTTGTATTTCAGAAAAGAATTTTTCTCAAAAAATAACACTTGGAGATGATTACCAATATCCCATCAAGGGAGTGGGAGAATCAAACTACAAGCTAGATTCAGAAAACTCAATAAAGATGAAGGACGTACTCTGTGTACCAGGCTTGAAGAAGAGCTTACTTTCCATATCAGCTTTAGACAAGAAAGGCTATAGAGTTGCCTTTATAGATGGAGAAGTTCTTATGTGGGCTAGAGGAGAAACCATAAATGAAGCAATCGTCATTGGAAATGAAGAAAATGGCTTATATAAGCTAAAGGGTCACCCAGAGACTTCCATGACCCATGCCATTGAAAACTCATGCGAACTTTGGCATAGAAAATTGGCCAACATCAACTACAAGGCGCTACCATACATATGCAAAGCTGTCATAGGTTTACTAGAACTCAAGGGTGATCAGGAAGGCATATGCAATGGATGTGCGCAAGGGAAGAATATCAAGAACCCTTTTCCAAAGAGGGACAACAAAGCAGAAGGAGTACTGGAACTCATTCATTCAGACGTGTGTGGCCCAATGCCATCATCCTCCATTAGCGGGTGTGTATACTATGTATCATTTATTGATGACTATTCTCGCAAGACTTGGATCTATTTCTTGAAATCTAAAGATGAAGTATTCAACAAGTTCAAGGAATTCAAAGCCTTGATAGAGAATCTTTCTGAAAGGAAGATTAAGATACTCAGGTCAGATAATGGAG
>JASDQU010507270.1:4244-17571 GCA_032191745.1 Picea mariana
CATATGACCTTATTATAAAGATGTTATCTATGTCGGCATGATGTTGATCCTCTACACATATGATCACCTTATTATAAATATGTTGACCTTATTATAAATATTTAGGTCGCTATAAATAAACATATCATAATTGAAAGGAATAGCCAAAATATAAAAAGTTTACAACTTAATGTCTGGTATGGTGTAGGTAAGACAATTACTTGTCAGGACAAGGATTTGTCACAATGAACGAAAATGACATGAAGCTTGCTTGGTTAAGAGCGGCATTAGAGGCGAGGGGCGATGGAAAATGTTATTGCCATTGCTATGATTGCAGAGGCTATCTATGTCGGCATGATGTTGATCCTCTACACATATGATCACCTTATTATAAATATGTTGACCTATCAAGGCTCTCATAGAGAGCCTTGNTGCTATGATTGCAGAGGCTTGCAAAATAGAAGAATTTTAATAACAACAACCCAAAAAACATTGTAGGGAGAAGGGGCACGCCAAATGGGGTTATGAATATCATCCCTTGGTAAGAGGATTCAATATTTAATGTATTCTCTGTAATAATCAGTATGTCATGATTTTTAGTAATATTTCTTATCGGGATTTTTATATTTTCTATACACACTAACTTTTCTATGCTGTTTTTAAATATATAGATGATGCCCCCAAAGTGTCGACCTCCAGAGAGTTATTTTCCAAGTACTAGCAGAAATACTACTTAACATGGAGATGAACTTCGAGATCAGAATATTGAAGCTGTTGATGAAGTTATTAATGATGATATGGATGAAGATAATGTTAGTGATTCAAATCAGGAAGATGAGATACATATATTGATCCACGACACATTTGCTCCAATGGATGAGGACAACTAGGATGATAGTCATGATGTTGATCCTCTACTTGAGAAGTCACGTCAACCTCTTTATGAAGGCTCAACAACAAATCTTTTATCTTCTATATTGTTGTTGGTGAACCTGAAGGTTTTGAATGGTTTATCAAACACATGTCTCACACAGATACTAAAGTATTTAATTTGTTAATTATTTATGATTGCATGTTCACAAATACTTAAAACGTTCAATTTTTTCCTATATTGCTATTGTTTTCTAATTTGTAAATTAGTATATTGGATGACATATTGATGATCAATATTGTTTACATTGACTTATTGTTTAGAATTTTGTAGATTTTTAGGTGATGTTCTATTACTGACGTCAAATATTTTTCCATGCACATATCGAGAAATATCCATAATTATGAAAGAAATTGGAATGGACTATCAGGCTATTGATGCATGTCCTAAAGATCATATCATATGTTATGGACAATGTGCATTAGAAAATGAATGCCCACAATGTCAAATAAGTAGATATCAAACCAATAAAGCGTCAAAGAAGGTGTCTTGCAAAGTTCTTCATTATATTCCGATAATTCCATGTTTCCAACGGTTGTTCAGGTGCCAAAGTATAGCACAGTTTATGGATTTCCATGCAAAGAACAAAAGTTGAGATGATGTTCTTCGAATGCCTGCAGATGGTTTTGGATTGAACTACATCGAAGAAAAGTGCCCATTTTTTAAAGAAGAACCTCGTAATGTTAGACTTTCGTTGGCAGCTGATGGTGTCAATCCATTTGGAGAGATTCATTCTACATACATAGTGTGGCCTATTTTTGTTATAAACAATAACCTTCCTCCTTAGATGTCGATCAAGAGAGAGCACACAATGTTGGCAATGATTGTTCCAGGTATTTAATTATCTTTTATTTTCTTTAAAGCATGACAAAATATTTTATTTCTTTGTTTCGTGCATGGTAATTATTTCTTTTATATATCACGACATCTAGATAAGTATAATTAATCATGCACTAGGTTGAACCAATCAGGTAGGTACCAGGTTAAAGATACGAACGTATATATTGAGCCTCTCATTGATGAGTTGTTGAAGTTATGGGTTGTCATCACTATGTATGACATCTCTAGACCAATAGGGCAAAGACAATTTCAATTCCATGGAATACTATCATGGACAATTCATGATGCTCCCATGTTAACACATTTTTGTGGTATATTGTTACTTTATTTTTGTGATTTAATATTATATATCTTTTTTGAAAAAAACATGCATTATTTTAAATTGTAACTCTAATTTGATGCTACATTTATTCATATATCTTGTAGGTCTTCAAACAAAGGGTAAATTTGCATGCCGAGTTTGTGGTCCTAGGATAAAATCTCGTCGTTCAAGGAGTTTAGCAAAGGAAATGTTTGATGAGTATAGGCACTTTCTGCCTAAGAACCATAGTTATCGAACTACAAATAAAGCAAAGTTCAATGGTAAAGAAGAAAATGGAAAAAAACCACGAAGAATGACACCTCACCTATGGAAGTTGGAATATATTAGAAATCGTCAAGGTACGCAAATTATTTATGTATGACCTATTATATAAATCTTTGGTTTATTTCATTATTATTAATTTCATTTTGGCCCATTAATTAGTGTTAATTTCAATTTGTTGATGTTTCATGAATGTTGTTAAGGCACGAATGGGATTCCACGAGGAATGAAACATTACTCGATCCAATTCAGTAGATTTACATACTACGAGCACCTACAAATAGTTCATTTGTTTGATACAATGCATGTCGGGAAGAACATAAAAGAATTGTTATGGTAAATATTAGATGGAAGGACTGACAAAGAGAGAATTGGAAAGATTTGTTGTGACATCCGAGAAGCTAATCATGCCTTGCAAAGTTTTATTATTAATTCTAATGGTGATGGTCGTGAACAAAATACTAGTCTTCCTTAGTTATTGATGGAGCAATAGAGCAATATTGTAAACGAGGTCATTCAAAAAATTAGGTTTCCGACGAGGTTTTCGTCGAACATAAAAAATATCTTAACTAAAAAAGGTGATTTTGGTAGGGTTAAAACACATGACTGACATACATTCATTAAGGTAATTAGTAGGTTATAATATATTTTCTTATTGGTACGCATTTTTTGGAAACAAATAATAATTATTTATTTTTTGTTACAGTATGTTCTACCTTTATCTCTCCCAGACGACTTTGACAACAACATAAAACAAATTATTTATGTACTTGGCAAGTACATGAGGTAAGTATTGTTTTATAAGGAAAATGTACTTCTTATGTATGCAAAACAATATATGCCTTGATATTTTTTTATTTCATTTACATTTGTAGGTGGCTATCATCAAAAGAAATCCATAAAGAAGATATAAAGTATTGGAAGAGAGAAATTCCCCGACTAATGCGTCAAATGCAACAGTATCTACCTCTAGCATTTTCAATGCACAAGAACACTACCTCATACACCAAGTTGAGGAGATTGAATTATGTGGACCAATACACACAAGGTTGATGTGGATGGTGGAGAGGCAGTTGAAGTCACTAAAGGATTGTTTTAGACAAAGAGCACGTCTGGAGGGTTCTATGGTTGAGAGATATATGGTATATCAATGCATGGTGTATATTAGTCAATATCTACCTAAATTAGAAGAAAATATGAATGTGCCTCGCATGTGGCATCTCGACTCCGTCAACAAATTTGAAGGGGAGGTCCTATTGGGGAAAGGTAAAATGAGGATTGTGAAAGGTAATTATTAGATGTTGATGTAGATTTAATATATTACACATCTATTAAATTATTCATTTATTAACAATAACTAATTAATGATATTAAATTGTTATGCTATCATATAGTTGCTCGAGAGTGGGATGCTTTAAATTTATACATGGAAAACAACCTTGATTGGATGGAGCATTGGATAGAATATACTGAAGAATACTTCAGTAGGTTATCATGGGAAGGGGTGAGTAAGATGATTAAAACAACACATCGTCATCGAGATCAATTTCCTGATCTTACATCAAGGGAAGTTGATTTAGCCTTTGGTTTAAAATATAAATAGGCAAGTTAAATTTGTCACCCACATTTTCCTAGTTTTTTCCCAATTTTTCAATGTATTTGGTTTGTTTAATTATTGAAATATATATATAGTAAGTCCTATATGAGGATTATTAATTCACAATTTATTTTTTACTTGTTTTCCATGTTACAGTTGAAACATCACAAGGCTATGTGGTGTAATGGTCGTAAATTTTGTATCAAAATGTTGGATGATAAGATGAAAAGCTCGGATTGTGGGATAATTGTAGTGTTTAAGGTCACCAACATTTCCTCTAGAAGTGACAGAAATTTGGAAGAAACTGAGAATAGGTACTATGGCCATTTGGAGGATATAATTGAGTGTGATTTTAATTCCTTTAAAATAGTTTTGTTTGAGGTTAAATGGTATAGGCTACAGATGCATGAATGTGATCCTGAAAGAACTATTATTGAGCATGATAATTTATTTACCATGGTTAGTACAAGGGCATTTTAATCAGGTACAGAGCCTTATGTTCTTCCAAGTCAATGTGAGCAAGTATTTTACTCAGAGGTACCTGGTAAAGCAGGTTGGTCATATGTTGCTGGATATGATCCAAGAGGAAGACCAGTAAAGTGCAATCATGTAGCCGAGGATGAAGATAATAATGAGGAAGAGGATCATGATTATGTAGATCAGGAGCAGGTGGCTCATGTAGTCGATGTGTTAGACGAAGAAGCTGAAGAAGTTGATCATCCAAATGTAGGAGACGACGATCTCATTGATGATATCGATAACTATAGTAGTGAAAATGACATTGATGATGATGTTGATAGGAATGAGCCTTTCACCAATATCGATTCTGAACCATATCCTGATACAGATGTTGAGCTAGATGAAGAAG
This sequence comes from Picea mariana, assembly GCA_032191745.1. NCBI lineage: Eukaryota > Viridiplantae > Streptophyta > Pinopsida > Pinales > Pinaceae > Picea > Picea mariana. The sequence goes on from JASDQU010507270.1 coordinate 9,043, forward strand.
AAGATGATCGATATTTAACTGTTGAAAAGAAGAGGTATGTGTTCTTTATATGTTTTTATTTTTTGAAGGAGATAAACTTATATATTTTTTCCTTGCTATGCTCGAGGACATGGTTCTACATGGAGGCCATTTATTGTTGTGAGATACACATGCAACAACTTATGGATCCTAATTTTAATGTACCATTTTATTGGTAGGCCCTTAAGAGACAGTCATGCCAAAGGCTCCGATCAATAGGTCAGTTTTGTCATGCTTTCCCTGGGTACATGTAACATTGTTAAGGATATTTGGTCACGATGAGACACATCAATTGCAATTACAAGGATGATTATTTGGTCACGATGAGAAGAGGGAGAGAAGGAGATGATATACGATGATGATGATGATGATGACGATATTAATTGTACTAATTATGATGATGACGATAATTGTATCAATGATAGTGACAATGATGACAACAATGATAACTTGGACTAACTATCTCCCTTAAAACTTTTCACTTAGAGGCTTTCCTTCATAGGAATATCTAACACTTAGGAGTGATGTAGAAAGCACAGAGGAGGTTCAACTAGGTGGAAAATATAGTTATAGTAGAACATATAGTTAAATAGGTGGAAAATAAAATTTTATCTCTAGGTCTATATATTTTTTATACCTACTAAAACCATTAAAGCCTAATTGAAGTACCTTGTAAAATAAATCGCAAGATTGGATTCATTATACATCATATTTAATCAAGTAATCTACTGTCTCCTCCCTCTTTCTTCACTCCCAATCTTGGGTTCTCAGTGACTGCTAACAACTAACTAGGGGCTCTTAGTGGAGGTTGGACCATTTGCATGTTAGCATGATGTCTTTCTCTAGTTGTTGTAATTATGAACTTTGTTAAGATTTTTTATGGAGAATTGAACTACTTCCTAAAGGTAGGGATGATAATGCATTAGGAAAGTATCTATGGCATATTCAATAGAGAAACCCAAAAATGGTGTAATATATAATATATCCTAGTGGGATTCTTGACCTTAGATGGTTGTTGGCTCTTTATTATTCCCTTAGGAATTGGATTTCTCTGAATAGTTTGGTGGATGCCCTTTTTGATATTATCAATATTATGCTTGGAATTTAGAAAAATATAAATCAAACCTAGGACCTACCGTTGGTCATGGGTTATTGAATGTCTTGGAACTAAGTTACATATGATTTTCATGATAAACACCCACCATGGATGGCATGAATGAGTGAGTATGTCTTCTCACCATGGGCACCTTCAATGGATTGATTTGGGAGTGTAAATTCCCATTATAGATATATTGAACATCATGGACTACGGATATAATTTTCCTTCCTTAAACATAAAACAAGGGAACTCACGCAATCTTGGTTATAAAGACAATAAGTAAGTCTAACTCAACAAAACTCCCTCTCTCAATACGATGCAATAGAATAGCTACTTTTTTTGTTACACCAACTAGATAATTTCCATAGGCTGCATGGATAATAAGTTCATGAAAGCCTCAAACATTGCATAAATCACACTAAAACACATTTTGATGTGCGAGATCACTTACTATTTCTATATTCTCTTTTTATCTAAAATGGACACCTTTTTCAAGACAATAGGAGTCCACATTATTGTCCTTGAGCACAATATTTAGGAATTAAAATGAAGATTAAATTAGAGAGACCTATAACATGGACAACCTCTTAAATATGAGTATTATTGATTTGATTAAGAGGGATGGATGATCTTAAGTCAAATTTTGTAATTATAGCATTATTAAATACTCCTATTAATGGTCACATGAGTATAAGAGATTGTTGTAGTGAAGTAGTAAGCAATCTAGAGATCAATTAGTCCAATGATCATTATTAGACTAGAGAATTCCATAGTTGGGTTCTCAGATATATCTGAGATCCATTGCAAGTTATCTTGTCCCATATTACATTTAGTTTCTTATTTAGGAGTCTCACATGGCATAGTTTTTATCCCTAATTTTGGATGATGAGATAGTCATTGCAACAAAGAATATTTTGAATGAAACATTGTGTTGTTTTTTCGTGCAATTCCACCCATTCAAGGAAACAACAAATTATGTTTAAACCATGTTGTAAGAATCTAAAATATTTATTAGAAATTGCTTCTCTTTTTAGAGCTATGTAGGCTAGGAATCAAATTCCAACACCTTCAATTAGCCATTTGTCAAGACACACTTAACTAGAGGCCTCTTTGATACTCACTTTAATATAACTTATGTATGCTTAAATGATAGGATCACCACACAACTTTCCTCAATCCACCATTTAGTAGAAGCCTCTTAGATATTCATCATTTATTTATCGTGTTGAAATCTCAAGGGTGTATGGATCCAAAACAGGAATCAACCCCTATAAGATGAGTTTCTATGCTTCCTTCTCATGAGGTGCACTATTACAATTTTTAATGGAGGTGTAGATTATTGGTTGTGGGACCCAAACCTCTCTATCAAATACAAATTTAGTATTATGTGTCTTCACAACTTAGCCTCGAACCCTCTTTCCCATCGAACCCTCTATGCCCAATCCATAGTTAGGTTGAGTCCTCCTATCTACTTAAACTTAATACCTTGTTTACGATGGGATCAGATAAGTATCGGCCTATTCCTTAGCTCATGTGATTCTCTATCACTATGCTATATGTCTTGATTATGGTACCCTTAATGATTTGTTACAAAAGTGTGAATTTTTTACTCTGACATCCCATAATCTACGCTCATCCCAAGCTCTATAGGTTTAGGTGACCTATCCAACCAGGTTTATTGTTAGATTCAGAGAAGCACATAGAATATGCATTGGGCCTATGTATTCTCCAATTGGTGAGTAGGATTTGTTGAAACAAAATTTGAATTGGGACGAGTGCATTGATAAACAATGGCAAACTTGTTTCTTCATATTTAATTCCAATGACTTGTATTCAACATATGTATTCATTCAATATTTTGAACAATGTGAGAATGGATGTTGTAGGTGTAGGAATACTCATTTGGCATATGTTTATGTCAGTGGTTCCATTTTATTAAGAGATATTATAAGGGAAAAGGTATATGGTGACTAACCTTGGCTATCATGGGTCGTATATATTTATGCCCTTGACTTATAGATTCAATTCATTTTTAATGTTTCCAAGCCTCTTGTACGAAATTTCTCTTTTCAAATTGACTCAATTGTGAACCCTTATTAGTTGTTTCTTACTAATATTGATATCCATAGTTTGGGGGAGGGAATATGGTGTGGTCAAATATATTGCATATTATTATATAATATATATAATATATAATATATATTATATATAATAAATATATATTATATATATAATATATAATATAAAACAAAAATAATAAAAAAGAAAATAAAACATAAAATATAACTCATAAAAACCAAAAACAAAACGAAAATATCACTCATTTAAAATCCCAAATAGCAGCGACCACTCATGCACAGGGCACTCACGCACAATCCCACGCATTTGGAGCACAGGGAGGAAGCTAGGGCACAAGTGGAGGGAGAAGGAGGAGAAGGAGGGAGAGGCGCACGAGTGGAGGGCATGCAGGAGGAGGCTAGGGCAAACATATTTTTAGAGGGCACACAAATTTGAATAGAATGAAGGTAAGCAATGGAATTTTTCTCAGAGCAGGTTAGATATTTTTTTTATTACTCTGCTCATTGTGTGTTTTATTAGTGCAATTCTTATAGGGCTGTTTTCATATGACGAAATTTAAAATCCACAGCAACAAGATCACCACTGGATTGACTAATGTTGAAACCATACATCTCCTTGGGAGGACCTCTAAAATAGAAACATGTTAGTGGTTTATTTAGACCCTCTTCTACACTTTAAGTTGGCACTCCTCTAGCTTAAGGGGGATTCTCTAGTATAGGATCACTAGGATTTTAGGAAATGAGTTCAAGGTGATATAAATGGTAAATCCAACAAAACAATTTCAAGAGGATTTAAGATAATCAAGTTGATGGAAGGACGAAAGAACAATGCCTTTCCATTGGGCATATTGGGTCAAATAAGGCTCCTCTTTTAGAAGTTACAAGTGAACATAAAATGATAGCAAGGGTTGTCCACTATAAACCCTAAAAAGTCACCCTATTAGCTCAACAAGTTTCAAGAAGGCCAAGGGGAATATTCTCCACTAGAATTCCTCTAATGGATTTGAGAAGGGATCTATTTAAGAAAGTAGAAGAGAATGCACCATTTTCATTAGAGAATAAAAACCACACTTGAAACCATTCATAAATAAAATCCACAAGGATATGAAGAGAACCACTTACTCATCGAACCACACATAAAACCATTAATTTATTGAACATACATCCATTATGTAGCATCCACAAGATAACATCTTCAAGAGAGAAATCTAACTATCCATACATATCACCAAAGAAACAAACAAGAGAGTTTTTCTCCAAATAGACTCTAGAACATTTTTTCAATTAATCCCTAAGGGATTTCTCCCCTAATCCCACCATGAGTAGAAATGAGGAAAGAAATCTCCTTTTATAGAGTGATGCTCTTTTTACTTTACAATAAAATATTATTATCTCATGTGAGATCCACAAATCTACATGTTGAAGAAGTAAAATACACTTTTCTCCAACTATCTAGTCTAAAATACAATTAAATAAAGTGGTCAATCCACACATACAATGATCAATATGAAATGACCCCTCAAAGAGTGGGACGTCTGTTGGAGTGAGAGAATACATTGGTAAAAAACGTATAACCACCAAAGGATTCTCTAGGGGTGCATCATCAAATGACCTCCATAAATAATGCAAGAAAAGATGTCTAAGTCTCCACCACATGGATGTGTGGGCCTTTAATAAGAAAATATCCCTAAAACATGAGTAAATACCCTACAAAAGGGGTGGTACTTACAAATCAACATAAAATACAATGTGTGAGGCTAACATTCTTCTCCAAATGTGCAATTTAGGGTTCTTACTTCCCCTCCAAGTGGACGTTGTGGCTTCCAAGGTATTCTACCATTTCTACTGGTCATCATCAAATAATATGTCCTCTAAAGGTATCCATAGAATCCCCTAATCAAAGGAGTGATTATCCTCCATGGTTAAAGAACCCCTTGAAAAGTAAACACAACTTTCAATTAATCTTCAAAATGAAAGACATTCTATATTTCCAACCTACTTGATTATTGGTAAGAACCTACTAACACAAACTAGTAGACTATTGGGAGGAAGGAATGTAGCTATGAACCTTTGGAGGTCTACTAGCCCCAATTATTTCAGTACTATGGTTGACATTTTCTAGATCTCACTTCATGGTCCTACTTCATATTGGTGAATGTGTCAATGATGTAATTGTAGAAATTATTTGAGGGCTATGTGTCAGATCTTCCAAGTGTATCTCACAAAGCATACTTTTGGGTTGTTGATTTGTGGTCATTTAAAGTAGAACATCTCCTTTCTAATCAATAGTTTTCTCCACAAATTTGGCTAGAAAACTATTTCTCCACCTCCATCATAATCTATATACTTTGGATTATGCAATTTAATTAAAAAACCCATCATCAAATTCCATTTGTTATTGGAAAGAAAAGGGACTGTTGAACTAATCAATAATGTATCTCATTCTTGTAGCCTCCACTGAAACATACTTAAGTCAAATACATAACCCAATAGACTTATTACTGAAATGAGACAATTCATATCTACATTGTTGCTAGTGAATATGAATATGTTGATGTGTGAATCAATATTTCCCAGGGTGTCAATTGGTATGCATGCCTCTTGTTAGAATGTGCTCCATGAAAACCATTAATCCATGAATATGCTCTTATATAAGTTGAATGATATCATATTCCCAAGGCTAGAACGAATTCTTTGGTGGCTTATAGATTGATCTCCAAACTCAAGTTAATACAATGCATAAAGGGGTCTATCTTACTACATTTATCGTTTATACCATTTCTCTTCATAAATGTCCTTAAGGAGTGAGGAATCTAAAACAACTTGGATGATGATAGGATTCTTTCTAGCCCAAACATCCTTACAAAATGACAACAACCTAATCAAAAAGTTCTATGTCTCACCTCAACATGCAAAAAGAAATTTCATTAAAGTTGAAGCTTAATTTGGATAGAAAATTCTCCTTCATTTTGACATTAAGTTCATAAACTTGCTTTTCTTGTTATAAAAATCCCCAAAAATTGCAATATATCTGAAAAGGCGAGAATTTGGTTGTCTGGAAAAGTTTGAGTTCTTCCATTACCTCCCTCTGCTCTTGGGCTTCCTCTTCCATAATCCATTGGTTGTATATGACTGAGAATTTAGTTTTGATTTGGTTTCTAAGGATAAGACATGTTAAAATTCACTTCCTTTTCTCTATTTAACTATATTGTTCATTAGGAAATTATCTATGTCTTTAATAACATTTGAAATAGAGAGATATCCACCACTAGAATCACCAAAAATAACAAGCATCATCCCTTTACATGCCTCTTTGTGCCATAACAGAATTCCATCAATAAAGAACCATAGATGCATGCTCTAGGGTTATAAGATGCAAAAAACAATAAAAATGATACACTTATCCCACCTACTTCGCTAAATGAGCCATCTTATGTGATCATCACGTAAGTAATTTTAACCTTTAGATCTAAAACATTGAATAAATTCCTCAAAATGCAAGTTTAATTTCATGGGACAACATTTGGCTCCAACTTGGGGACTTGTGTTGTTCTGAGGAGTGCGTGAGAATCTCATAATCTCATCATGTACATATGAAAGTGACCTCCATATTAGAAATTAAATCACACATACCAAAATTTTTGCTTTTAAAAAGTAAAAAGACAAGCCATCAACCTACTTCTCAAGGGAGTTTTTTCCACTCTACTCTACTAATCAAAGAGATTATTATTTTCCTACCCTACTATAACATGCATAGATGAGGTTTCTAAATGAATTTAGACTAGAAATGTAGACATGTCAACTCCTCAAGCATGTAATTCCTCTTTCCTCTGTGCTTAGTTATTGTGCAAAATATGGAAACATCAAAATTCTAGTGTTTGTAAGTTGGGATCTTTGTCACTGCTGAGTTGAATGTAAACTTGGGAACCTATAAATAAATAATCACATCAAATGGATGAAGTAGGGGACATTCTTTGCTACATAATATTCCCATATGTGAATAGAGAGGGTTGTTATAACTATTGTGAAACTATACATTGTGTTTTTGAACTAGCTCTAGCAATTCTCCTCTACGACTACTTGTGAGTTCATGAAGTTGTTTGAATCCATGTTGGCACACATCCACTTTAAGAGTTGTTAGATTTTTGGGCACATGGAAGAAGTCATGTTTGTCCCACATGTTCACACTATATTTTCTCTCAAATCATGCAAGGAACGTTCTCATCCTTCTTTTCATACAAAGGATTAGGTTATCAAAAATACAAAATTTGACGATGCCTGGTCTTGTGTGCTTCAACATCCCAAGGATCACAAAATGTTGGTTTTCATCCATTTCCATTTCCAGCTAGGATTGCTCCACTTGTATACCTTTTAGAAATTAAATACCACTATTCCAATCCTTTAAAAGACTTATATTGTGCTACTATGTGAAGGTATTTGATAATTTTAGGACCTTTTGTGTAGGATTCCCAAAAGGTGGCTTTTTCGTCACTATGGTAAATCCTATTTTATTGCAATCATTCCTCAAGCCTTGGTTTGTGTTTACCTCTAAAATGTTCAAAAAAAAATTTAAACCTTCATCATCTTTTCCTTCTAAATCTACAATAACCATGTAAGACAATGATAATTTTGTTGGTTCAATCGAGTTGGGAGCTTCCCTTTCGCTAATCCTGGTTTCATCTTGGATTATGTGAATAGAACCGTCTGTGAATGGTCCATATCAAATTGATGTAATCTTTAATTATTTGTGTATATGGTCATATGAGTTTCCATAGGAAATAATTTTCTTTAACTCCATAGTGTCCCCTATCAAAAGTTTGACATCCTTATGCTGGGAGCATGTTGATGCATGTTTACAAGCATATTATCTAATAATTTGATCAAATCAATTTCGGGGATCTTTGGAGTGAAATTTTGGTTTGATAAAAGGAAACCCATCATTTCACTTGCGCAAATGTTATGACCCTGGGTTGGTGAGGGGTTATGTTTTATTTTTCTAACCCATAGTGAAAATTTATGCCAAGAAAATGCTTTAGTTTTGGTTTCCTTTCAACCATCAATTATGCTAAAGTGGGAAATCCCATGATGAACATGGATTTGCCACTCATGAGCAGAGTTAAACACTAAAGTGTGAATAAACAATCTCTAACTATTTTTTTACTAAGCCAACCAAAATATTATATAACTTTACATGAAGAGAACTAATTCAACACATCTAGGAGAGAAATACTTACTATATCCTAATAACTATCAACAAATCACACCAATAGATATAGTTGGAGAAATGCTCTCAACTACTCCATGAGACTAGGAAACCAAAAATGATTCGTCACA
>JASDQU010507270.1:26387-44734 GCA_032191745.1 Picea mariana
TGTATCAAAGGTTCAGCCATTGTGTATCATAAGAAATTTGCTTTGATTTCAAATGAAATTTCAATTTTCATTAGATTTAATATTGATGCATTACAATTCTAGTTATCCTTACTTCTAATCCAACTTCATGATAACACATGCTTACAATATTTGGTTGGTTAACACCTTTATTATTTCTAGGGGATATATATATATATATTACAATATAATACAATATTACAATATTACAATGTAAAAGTAATGCCATATTACAATGTAATATGGCATTACCATATTACATTGTAATATGGCATGCAATATGGTAATACCATATTTCATGTAAATTTTTTTTTTTAAACCTACAGTCATCGTTGCAATATCGACAGAATTTCGTCGGAATTTTTTTTACTTTTTTACCATAACCGTCGCTATAGTGATGAAACTTCGTCGCACTTTTCCATGAAGTTTCATTGTATATACAACAAGTCCATCATAAATATGGTTTTGAGATATAGCACTCGTTTATATTACCACGTAGTTTCGTCGCAAGTTGTGACGGGATTTCGTCGCAAATTCAGCAGCTGCGTCGCAAGTTATTGGCTTGGCATAACTTTTCGTCCCAATTGCGACGAAGTTTCATCGTAATTTCCACATTTCTTCGTTGGTATTGCGATGAAATTTCATCGTAATAGCGATGATGCATAAGGTTAACCAATATTGAAGGTGGTGACACATGGATAGCTAATTTCGTCAATGTTTCCATGCACACCTAGATCATGGATATAGCGACGAAATTATTACGACAAAAAAAATCTCGACTTTCGTGGAAATTGCGACGGATAAGTGTGGCAATATCAAAGAACGACCGTTGCAAATTTGGTCATATGTACTAGTGTCCTATGCGGAGTAGGATTTTGGTGGATCTGTGCATGTAACCCATTGAAGAAGCTAATAAAGAAGAAGAGTTGGTGGATGTAGCCCCAGGGTGGGGGTGAACCACGTAAATACTACGTTATTCTACCCTGTGCAATGTTATGATGTGTTTATATATTTGCTAAGTGCTTTGAGATAGTTAGATAGATATACTTATGCTTTGTGCTTATGATGAATCTAGATGTTATATTTGACATAGGTGAATGTGCTTAGTACTTGCTTCTGCTAGATCTAATCCATTTATTTGTGTTAAGTGCTTAATTACAATATATCTGGATAAATGTCGCGGTGCTCTATTTTCTCTGGGAAGTAGATATTGGTTATATAATGATGAATTTACATTGCTAAATGCTTTATTAAGTATTATAATCACAGATCTGTGTCCCAGCTAAGGTTGCAGACACCTGAGTCCTGCAACCACCCCTTCCTCTACCTCAGGTGAGATTTCATCTTCTTCGCAGGTGTTGCCGAAAGGGCCGGTAGTTATGTTTTTGTTGGTGCAATGTTGTAGCATTGAGCCCTGGGTCTGCCCCTGTGCCAACACCTATGAGCGACTTGTAGAGGACCCAGAACTAATAACATTAGAAGCACAGCTCCAGGAGGTGAAGCAACAAGCATCAACAGTGCAAGCACAGCTGAAACTTCTTTCAGCAGTCGAGAATATGAAAAGGTCACAGGAATAGCGTGCAGTTCAGCGGCAGGTGCATGTCATCCAGAGTAGAGTCATGGAAGTGCCTCTGAGCGAAGGGGACAAGGGAGGGATGTGACCCCCACCGTAAGGAATAGCGTTGAATGGGAAAGTGGTGCCCGCAGAGGGTACTTGCAAGGAATCATTAGAGATCCATTCCCCTAGACAAATGGTCTATAGAGTAGAGTAGGTTATAATTGAATTGGAGTCAAAACCCGGCATCCCATATGAAAAGAGAGTGTCAGACGCGTTCTGATAGAGGGAATAGTGTTCAAAGTCGTCGAAGGGATTGTACCACTGCCCAAAGTAGTGGGCGTATGAATGGTTGTAGTCATGGTAGGCAGAGGTGGGGGAGGAGGTACAATGCCCCCTCATGTGGTATCCGAGATGGTAGTATGAGGACTCCCTGACAAAGTAGCACTAGTTTATTTCATCATCACTCACCGTAAAAGCTATCATTTAGGTGAAGTCACCTCAGGAGGGACTATCTGAATTAGAAGTAGTGCCAATAAGTGAGTGATCGGAGGGTTTTCTGGCCTGAAAAATTCAGTCTCAGGGTTAGAAACAATGGATTCCTCTAGTGTAGGAAAGTCTTCTCCAGAAGTTGGATCGAGCACAATTTCTTGTGGCCTGGTAGATTTGAATGAGCCTTCTTAATCTATTATGCACCTCAACGATGGAGGAGGTGGCTCCAAAGTAACTGGCGGTAGGCCCTGAAGTCTACGTGAACGACAGAGTTGTTGATCTTCCACCTTGTGAAATGATCAACCAACATTGTAAGGTTCAGCTAGCGTGAAACACAGAGAACACACTAAAAAATTCCTAATGGAAAATCAAGCAAACAACTGACTGGAAGGAAGAACAGTTACACCAATCGACACTAGAGAAACTTATCGATGCAAGTGTATCTCAAACACGGAAAAACCCTTCGGGTATACTCTGCAAAGTGTGCTCCAATGTCTTCCCTAGGTATCGTGGTATACCCTCATAGTCACTCGTGTAAGTCCCTAAAAAAATGCAACTAGGTTTCTCGCTCCCAGTCAGTCACCAGGTGGGTACAATCGAAAGTTTGGTTGATTGTAATGAGCAGGATACCAAAGTTTGAATCCTTTCAAGGGTACCAAAGGTAAATGGTATGGACGAAAACTTAGTATCTCGAACAGATTCAAGGTCCATGAGGCTCCATAGTCAAATGTGATCAATGTAATTCCCAAGAACGACCCTCAATATATGATCTCCACTACGCTTGGTCCGGCGTTGGAGGGGTTATCTTCTCTTCCTTTCCTCATGTGACCTCATGTTTAGCCCCTATATTAGAGGTGGATACTAGTAGACTCTTGCGATAATGGATTCTAACACTCCCTATCAAGGACTCTTATGTTTGTTTAGGAGACCTTGAAGAGTTTTCTCTCCACACCTAATTCAAGTCCCTAGAGCCTAGACTACTTGGTGAACCCTACAAACAAAAGTCTAATTGATTTTAATTTTAAACGTTGATTTTAATTGGATTGATTTACTCAAAAGGGTACCTACATGGAACTTATGGTATTTACAAGGGACGAAAGAGAAGAAAAACTTTAGAGCATTCGTGCAAAAGCAAACTAGATTCTTCAAATTCATAGAAATGGATTTTAAATCTTTGTAAATGAAAAATTTTCGAACTAGTATTCCAAGATCCTATAATGCAATAAGTTTCCTAGAATGCTCTTTTCATTTTACGATGCAAAATGCTAAATGTTCAGGGAAAAATCAAAAAGGAACTTTGAAAAATAACTCTTTTCTTTTGTAAAAAAAAAAAAAAAAACTATACTACAACTACCAAACTAAATGCATAACTAAATGAAACAATTTTTTATTTTTTGAAATGCTTAGAAAATTAAAACACAAGTAAAATTTATTTTTTGATTTTTCAAAGCATTAACAAGATAAAGAGAAAATAAACCCAAGACTCACACAAACCCTAAACCACTGTCTGAATGCAAGGATTGACTAGAATCCACAGGAGGATCTAATGCTTATAGGTCGACTCTAAACCTCTAAAGCAGACAAAAGAAAATAAAGAGACAGCAGGGATTATTTACAAAGAGAAATTTAAAATGAGCCTTTAACCCAACCAAAGACCATTAATAGTGAACCAGATAAGTTCAAGAAGGCCTCAGAAGCACAAATCTTCTTGTCAGGAAAGAAAAAAAAAATTAAAACCTTCAAAAACACAGAGACGCGTGGTGTGCATAAGAAGCTTGTGTATGTACGTGGGTTGTATACTATGCATACCACGTATGTATGTAGTTTATACTAAGGACAGGGCACATACACCTCTGTAAACTTTCAAAAATTAAAAAAAAGGCTTAGATAACTAACTGGGCAAGGAAGGTTGGTAGGCACCTAGAAGGTGACCAAAGACCCTAAATTGACTTACAAAACTTGGAAAACTCAAAAAAAAACAGAAAAGGAGAATCAAACCAAAATCTCCCACTAAGACCCTTGAGAGACTCCCAGTGGAGTCGCCAATTTTTCTACCGGGAAAATCCCCCATACTGGTTCTAGGTACAGGCAGAGCATTGACTTCCCTTAGAATAATGTTCTACCCTTAAAATTCCCCAAATCTATATAAACGAAATAATGAGAGAGAAGAAAGAGAGTCAATGGGTACACTTTTAGTCCTTGCGGTTGGTGCAGACCTTTTCACTTCTTGCAACGTCCTAGATTGCGGGTCTCCTCCCAAAGTTGACCTGCAAAAGATTAGGAAAACAATGCTACAACACATGCAATCTCTACTTATCACTTTCCAGGTTTAGATATAGACATAAATGCATAAATCAATAAAATCATACAAATATAAGATTTTGGGACAAGGACAAACTCTTTTATTAAGTTTCAAGACAACAATGATTACAACCTTTGTCAGCAATCGCTCCACGAACCATGTCTAGGCTCCTCTATTGTGGCTCCAAGTGCATCAATCCCATGCTAGCTTCTCACAACAAAATTATCACTTGGGAAAGGATAAAGGGTTGTATAAGGAGAAAGGGTTGGAGAGGAAGGCTCAAGTCAAAACTCAGAATAGGATGCAAAACTTGGGCTAAGAAGGGGAAGGGATTTTGGCAGAGTTTTATTATTCTCTTGCTTGTATTTTCAAATGACACCACAAGACCTATTTTTATATGAGAAAAAAAATGGCTATTCGTTTTGGGGCTGGGCTACAAGGGGTAAAATGGTTAGGAAACCCTTGATAGCCCATAAACTCCACTGAATTCCTTGCAATTATATATTTTTTGCAATTTTTGGAGGTAAATGTGGGCTAACTAGCATGCAACTTGTGCATGTACATGGGCTAACTAGCATGCAGCATGCATGTGTATGTGGGCTATTAGTGCAGCAGGGTGCGTACACTATCCAAAAAATAGTTTTTTAAGAAGCAGCCTTAGCAGTATTTTGGCAAGTATGTAAGTGGAAAGACTAATGTATTGTATGCATAGGTAAGGAAGTTTTGGACTATAGAAATGATGAAGAAGACATCAAACAAGAGATTGGGGAGGAAGTGAAGAGATCCCTAAATTCATAAATTGCATGGTTGATCATAAAGTCTTGCAGCTCAAGAATAAATTCATTCCCTAAGAACTAGTTCCTTTAGAACTATTGTTTGATAGAAATGATGCACCTTCCAAACTAGTTCCTCCCCAAAGATGATAGAATTGAGGAATATAATATTAGAACTGAAAAAGATCCTAAATATATTAATTTTTCCAAAAATATTCCTTCTGATCAAAGGGAAAAGTATTTGCAGTTTTTCAAAGAGTACATGGATGTATTTGCATGGAGATACAAGGACCTGAAGACTTATGATACTAGTATCATCCAGCATTGAATACCCCTAAAACCTGGTACTAATCCTTTCAAGCAGAATCTTAGGAAATTTAATCGTATTATTTTTCCTACCATTGAGAAAAAGGTGAGGAAATTATTAGATGCCCAGATTATTATTCCCTTAAGGTACTATAAATGGGTTTCTAATTTAGTTCCAGTGAGGAAGAAGAGTGGGGAAATAAGGTTATGTGTGTACTTTAGGAACCTGAATAAAATGTTATTTAAAATATAACTACCCCCTTCCCAAGATGGATCATTTACTGCAGAAAGTGGTGGGAGAAAAAAGATTATCTATGATCAATGGTTTTTCAGGATACAACCAAGCGGCCATGTAGCTAGACGACAAAGAGAAAACAACCTTCACAACACGATGGGGGAATTTCATGTATGACAAAATTTCTTTTGGTTTGATAAATGTAGGAGAATCTTTTCAAAGAGCTATGAAAATTTCTTTTTTTGGTGAGAGAGACAAGTTCATTGTCATATACCTTGATGACATTACTATTTTCTCCAAAACAGATGAATATCACATCAAACATTTAAGGAAAACCTTTGCGAAGTGTAGGAATTTTGTGTTGTCCTTGAACCCCAAAAAGTCTTATTTTTCAATGGAAGAACAAAATTTTCTTGGCCATATAGTATCCAAAGAAGGGGTGAAGATAGATCCAGAAAGGGTGGAGGAAATCAAACAAATTGCTCAACCTATTAATAAAAAATAAGTACAATCTTTCCTAGGTAAAATAGGCTTTCTTAAAAGGTTCATCCCCAACTTCGTCGAAATGGTGAAGCATATTACCAACATGTTGAAAAGTGACCATGAAGTCAAGTGGACAATTGAAGCCAAGGAATCCTTTCAGTAGATTAAGGAAGCCTTGGGAGATTCTCCAGTTCTGATCAACCTGAATTATGACAAGATTTCCTCATTTTATCTTTTGCATCAGCACATACGATATTTGTTGTGTTTCTCCAGAAAAATGAAAAAGACCAAGAGAAGCCCATATCCTTTTTCAACAAGGCCCGTAGAGATGTTGAGTTAAAGTATAGTAGCATGGAAAAATAGGCTTATGCATTGGTAAAGTCATTAAATGCATTCATAGATTATATACTTCACTCTAAGATATTGGCTTATGTACCTACCAGTACTATAAAGGATATTCTAACACAACTTGACAGTGAGGGAAAACGGGGTAAATGGATTGCTAATATTCAAGAGTATGACATGGAGATCAATCCCGCAAAGCTGGTAAAAGGACAAGGACTAGCCAAACTGTTGGTTGAATCTAACTGCAAATTTTTACACTTGAATGCATTGTCAACAAACATCATAGTAGCAGATTCTACAGAGGGTGAAATACAAGAAATATCCTTAGAGGTAAATGCCAAATGTTCTCAGTCTGATTGGTATAAATACATCATTTTTTACTTGTAAAATATTAGTTGCTCACCAACTTGGGATAAATATAGGGCTATGTCTATTAATATTAAGGCTATAAAGCATTGCATCTTGGAGGGAAATATATTTTGGAAGGACCCAGGGGGAATCCTACTAAATTTCCTCACTGAAAACGAAACTAAAGGTATAATCATTGAGTTTCATAAGGGTGGGTGGGGGGTCACCATGCTTGGAGAGCCACCGCATACAAGATACTTATATTTGGGTATTACTAGCCCTCTTTATTTTCTTATGTTAATGGCTTAGTTAGAGCATGTGTAGAATGTCAAATGTTTGTAGGAAGGCATAAGTTGTTGCCCCTCCCACTAAAACCAATCAAACTTGAGACACCTTTTTAGTAGTGGGGATTAGACTTCATTGGCGAGATTAATCCAAATTCAAGTGGAAAACACAAATGAATTTTAACATCCACAGATTATTTCACAAAATGGGTAGAGGCCATACATACAAGGGCAGCCACAAATATAGTCATGATAAAATTCTTGGAGGAAACTATCTTGGCTAGATGTGGGTGCCCAATAAATATCATTGTTCATGATCTTCAGGCCTTCAAATATTCCAAATTGGTTAATTTTTCTCAGTATTATAACATATATCTGGCACACTCTACTTCTTACTATCCACAGGGAAATGGTTTGGTTGAATCCTCCAATAAGAACCTTATCAAAATTCTGAAGAAAATGTTATCTAAAAATAAGAGGGCATGGGATTCCCACCTAAATATGATTTCTGGGAAGATAGAGTTAGCATCAAGAGGGCCATTGGAATTTCCCTTTTCAGTTGGTATATGGGTTGGAAGCTATTTTACCCATTCAACTTAGCCTTCCTGTGATGAAACTACAGCGAGATGAGGAAGCAAAATCAAATGACATGCATAGAAGAATTAATCATCTTATTGAAATTTAGAAAGTAAGAGAGCAAGTTTAGATAAAGTCTCAAGCTCATCAAGCAAGAATAAAAGAAATATTTGATAAAAGAACCAAAGAAAGAAATTTCATGGCAGGAGATTTGGTTCTGAAATGGGATGCTCGAAGGGAAGCTAAAGGGAAACATGGAAAGTTTGATAATATTTGGCATGGACCCTTCCAAGTGGTTGCATTCCAAGATAACAAAACTTATGATTTAGCTTAGCTAGATGGAGATTTGTTTGGGGCTCCTGTAAATGGGATGTTCCTCAAGCACTCCTTGCAATATTGATCACTGCAAAAAAAATTACCCTGTACATAAATAATTCTTTTTCATTTATGTTCATGAATTTTTTAAATTTTACTTCCTTCACCATTCATGACTTCAAAAAGTAAGTAGGTTTCTAACTTAAGATGTTGAGAATTTTTTTGTCACATATCAAATAAATTTTCAGGTTTGAAGGAGATCTATACTTCTAAGCAAACTCCATAACCCAACAAAAAAATGCACTGTGTCTACAGTTCTCAGCAGAACATAAGAGTATGTTGTCTTGTTGGAGCCAGTGTTAGTACTATATTTGTTCTTGCAATTAAATGAAGGATAACTTAAGTTATAAGGCCTAGATAAGACAAGTTAGCAACATAAAGTCGAGCTTCAAGAGCCTTTATTCCTCATCAGGGTCAAATTTTCCTATGGAAAAATTAAGAAGTAGCAAGAAAATCCATGCCATTGTGCGCATAAGGAAAAAATTAATCCCTCGGTTGCTTGTCGCAATCCAAAAGGATATTTTCATGGTTCAAAGGGGGATTTTCATGCATGAAAAGGAGGATAATTCAACATCCCAAGAGTCTATCATAAGACCATGGCCTAAATTTCAGCATTTCGGGAGTTGTTTAGGCCCCGAAAGATCGATGACTCAGATCTCACTACACATCCGCAATCAGATCAAAGTCTGACATGCATTTTTGGAGTCCCCTCTTCACAGTCTCGTTTGAATTTCAATCCCTCACTACTCTGATGGGACACCTCCGATCAATGACCCATATTTAAGTAGATGAACCCCTTAATGGATAGTCTAGATTTGATCTTTGATATCAATTTTTCCCAGCCAGGTATTGTGTCAACATGCCAACAAAGCATTGTCGGACCCAACCATAGGTTGACATGTGGACATGGGTAACCCACCACATCCATAAGTAAAAAACTCAAATATGAGTGATGTGTGTCATGCTCCCTTGCCACGTCAGTGCCAACATAGGCCAATAGAAATTTGCCACATGTCTAGGCTAGCGTCAACATGAATATTTTTTCCTTATCCATTTTTTGGGTTTGAGATCGAGGAATATCAACGACTCTTGTGCATTCCTATCTCTTTATATGGATCAACGATCATCGTAGTTCCTTATTCGGAGTCCCTTTCAAGCCTAATCCTTCAGCACTTCGAACAGGAACCTCCAATGGACAGTCTAAATCCATTCGGACCTCATTCAAGTGGGATCGATCAACGGTCCAGATCTACTCCTAGGTATCAAATCCTCTTGGTCAGGTGTCATGTCATCCTCCCAGCAGAGCACTGTCAGAGCTAACCAGCAGCTTCCACATGGACATGTGGAACTCACCACATACATAGGGAAATATCCCAAAAATAGATGACATGTGTCCTACATGTCTGCAACATTAGCACCAATGCAGACCAATCAAAAGGCATCATGTGTCCAGGGTGATGTCAGTGTAAAAATGTTCATTTCTTCGCCAATTTTTGTACTCAATTCTAATGTTGGTGTGTAAACATAGGTTGCGATGGAATATTATTCAATGCCCTCTTTTCAAAGTGGTGAAACTTACCCAATATTCTAAATGTCAAATGATAAGCTCCGACAATATCGAAGAAGGAATATTCTTCGATGCTCTTGTCGAGGTCCTTTCCACATCGACATTTGTGTAGGTAAATAAATGAGCGTTCACGCATCCAGGATGATGTCAGCATGATGAATCTTTCTTTAGCCTTGTTTTGGGTTTGTAGTCAGTGAGATCAATGACTCTAATATTATCTCTTGTTCCTTAGATCAACAGTTGAGATGATATCCTTTTAGGAGTCCCTCTCGGGACCTCTCTCTTAACCACTTTGAAGTGGTACATGTTGATCAATGACTAGGATTACTCGTCGAAATCAATTTGATGGTTGTTGAGTCACATGATCCCTACAGTTATGATTTCTAAATTACATCCAAAGAGTAAAATGATTACATAGATTTCTAAGGAGAAGAGTGTGATGGTTTTTTCATCATGCAGGTGCACAATTGTCCCGTGATCTTTCCCTGTAACATAATTTCACCCAAGTGAATGGTAACCAAATTTTACCAAGAGGAAAATCACTCAAGAATCAATAAGTCGTAATAATAATCAAGAAGCTAGAAATGGTTTCAAGAAGTAGTTTTAGGGCATGGGAGAGAGAAATAAAATAAAATGAGGGCACCCATTGTTGAGTTCGACACTTTGGGGAATTGAATATTTTCTTACAACTAGAGCAGATTGAACAGATACCTTGAGCACAATTAAGTTTGAGGAAATGAAACAAAGATTCATCCCTTGTGTTTAATTTTCATTCTGTAATTCCTTTCGTACAATATTTGTGTTGTTGTAAAGCATATCCTTCCACTCTTGTTTTTCTTGTATCAGATCTAATATATAAAATCTTAAGCAGCAAGCCATTCACCATGTTCATTGTTACTGTATGATGTCTAGTAATGACACATAATTGATTTCCTTTGAATTTATGACCAACTCTTGTCATTTTCTTTGTGCATTTAATTGATATGTAGAGGATACCTCCATGTGTTTGAATGTGTGAAGATGTTAATTGTTTGAAGCAATTTTTTATTGATCTTTATGTATATGTTAGAGTTGTCAAATTCTTAATTACTCGGCATGTTGTTCTTGTCCATAGCTACAAGATTCATTATTAGCAGTGACTTGTATATTTGTATCATTTTTCCTCTGATCCACCATTTCATCCTCATTTCAATATTGATTATCTGAAACACTCATGGAAAAATGCCTCTAATAGTTGAGAGCATTTTTCAGCTGAGATGACAATTGTTTTAGGTCCTATAATTTAAAAATAAAGAGAGAGAAAGAGGTAAAAACTTCCCAAATATTGCATAATTATTTTTCTGCAAAGTTGGCCTTAAGATTCATCCTGAGTCTTGGCCCTTGGGTTGCCTTGGCATCGTTCCAATAAAATTCTAGAACATCTCGAGGGATAACAAATAGATCATTCTTTGATCATCGATCATCGAAGAGATCGATAATCTTACATCAATAATAAATTGGACTTTGTTGAATTGTGTTTTTAGGTGGATAGAGAGTCGAATCCCCATTGCAAGTGTGCGGGAACAAGAACCATCAGATCAAGATAAAGAATCAACCGTGACCGTAGATTCATCGGACCGATACCTTGTTTATGTGTCTAAAGGTTTGGATGGTTGAGAATAGATTAGAAGATATTGTGACTATTGATGTAGTCTTTCGAAGTAACACAGTCAAAGAACTGTGATCGTTGGATCAAAATTTACAATTGATTGTGGTCGTCAACAATAATGACCAGAGTCTTGGTTCATATGTTAGTAATGGACAGACGATATTAAATATCTATCTAGATCAATGGATAGCATCAACTTTCATTTGTAGTCCAACTTTCGGAGTTAAATATTTGGAGCCATAACATTGACAGATTAATTTGCGTTTTGAAATAACGGTATTGAAATGGAATATTCTTCGATACCCCTCTTATCGAAGCTATGAATTTTACCCAATCTTCTGAATTTCGATGGATTAGCTATGATAGTATCAAAAAGGGAATATTCCTTGATGCCCCGTCTATAGGTGGCCACATGTCAAAGTGTCAAGTCAAAAAAGTGTACGAAGAAGAGATGAAGCAAGTGATGACATCAGCATGATGTCAGTGCCACATTAGTGGAAGTAGCCACATCATCATCACGTCAATACTATGACAGATCCACATGGAATCTGTCTAAGTAGCCACGTCATATCGGAGTGGGATATACCAGTGGCCATGATAGGGACACGTGGTGACAACTTATTGGTAAAAGTAAAGGTATCATTCTCTCTTAGAGCCACTCTTGTCAGAGTGAGTTCAAACTTTTATTTACACTCTGAATGAAAAGCGTCTAAGAATATTCCATTGCATCTTGATTTACGTGTCGACAAATCTGTTTGTTCATTTCGATCAACGGATCGGATCTATTCAGAATAAAATAGATCAGCGACTCTAAAAAGGAAACGTGGTAGTTTGCAAAGACACATGATGAGTTGACATCAACGATTGTGAAGTGGACACGTGGTAGTGGGATTCACAATTGTAAGTAAGACACATGGCATACACGTGGCAGATACATACAAGAACCTGGCGTAGTGGAAATAGAGGCTAATAACGAGTGTGACCATATATATTGAATGATTGATGGTGGAGGTCATTTAGAATTCAGAGTCCCACAATCAAAGTTTTGAAACTAACCCGAGAAGAATGGGTCTGATCAATGGTGAAGATTCAACGAAAAAGGGAGATCGACGGCGTACATTTTACAAAGCAACTACAATGACGAATGGTGGAGATCAAATCCTGGAATAGATCAATGGTGTAATTTGTATGATTGTTTGGAGTCCGAAAAGGTCATGTAGTATAGTCCATCATAGAGGACATGGTTGGAGTGAAGTTGATGAACGGACTCTAGCAAGAAGAACTCTCAGAACCAATGACAATTGTTGATCAACGATTCAATGGTTGATATAGCACTGAGTGTTTCGGACTCACTGTGGTCTTGATAACATGATCACAAATCAACGATGGAAATTGAATGAATATCTAAATCTTTCAGTTTTTTAGTGATAAGGCCCCAAGGGTCCGATAGGATTGGTGGTCCCGACAAATACAATCACAGATCGAAGGTAGCAATTAAATCGAAACCCGTATCGAACGATCGCTGAGTACCAAGGACCATTGAACTATATTGTGTACAACAGAAGGAACATAAACCATATTTCATGGAGGTTTCTGCCTCCCGACATGAAGATGAATGAGAGAAATCGAAGCCGACCTCATGAAATTAATTTTTAATATGTGGACAAATCCAAGAGAGCATGAAGTCTATAAATAAAAATTCCCAAATCATTTGTGTGTGTGGTGGAGTGGTGGAGAGAAGAAAGTGTGTGAAAGAAGAATAATAAAGAGCAGAGTTCATACCTCATGAACTGTGTGGAGAAGGAATGAAGACTGAAAATCTTACAGAGTTATTTGTTGTGGCTTAAGGTCGATTTCAAGTAGAATTGTTTTTAAAAAGGGCTTCAAATCACTGAAGTGTATTGCAGAGGATTGGTGTCCTCTTCCATTTGTAGGTTGGTGCATGTTTGCAGGTTTGTTCCTAATTTGTAGGTTGTTTCCTACAAAGGATTGGAGTCCTCTTTATTTTGTAGGTTAGTGCATGATTTGTAGGTTGGTGCCTACAAAGGATTAGTGTCCTCTTTCTTTTGCAAGTTGGTGCCTGGTTTATGAGTTGGTTCTCATAAGAGGATTGGTGTCCTCGTTGACAATTATTCATACATGAATTGATATTCATTTCAAGGTATTCACAATATGGATTTCCATCTTTATATTTGTAAATGTGTAGAATATTGTTTGTGATTATGATGAGTACATTTATGGTATAATTAATTGCAAATATAAGTCCTAACTATATTCATGTCAAAATAAAAGGATCAAAAAGCATAAAGTACTTATTCACCCCCCCTCTCGACACTATTAAACATGTCAACATTATTATTTTTATATTTTTATATTTTTGGGGGGCTAGACCCTTTAATTGTAATTGTACTCTTTGTTTCCTATACACACACACACACACACACACACACACCAAGGAGACCTAGTTTTAGAATCATCACATATTGTACATTTGTTCTATTATAAAAAGAGGTTTCCCCTTGAAGAGGCTTATGTTTCATTCTTATATCTAATTCTCAAGGCATGGATTTGATTCTCTTTCTATTTTCAAGTTATTTGGATGTTTTTTGCCTAACAGCTGGTATCAGAGCATACGATCCTAGGGTTTTTCTCCTTCAAACAAGCCACATTGGAATTTTCACTATAATTTTTTTATTTGCAAAGTTTCTAATAGAAAATATTTTGAAATCCTAAGGAAGAATAGCGAAGTACATGTGGTGAAAAATTTAGGTTTTGTTTTTCTATACTTTTGGAGTTATAGCTTGTAGAACTTAAGGTTTGTGACTAGTCCTAAAACTAGTTTCAAACATGTGTTCTTGGTAAAAAAATACATAAAATAAATTCTAGGAATTTTAAGATGGTGAAATATTTTAGAGACTAAGAATACATAGATACTTACTTGTGGTAAAAGATTCAAGTTTTGGTTCACTATAATTTCATAGTTATAGCTTGTGGAAATTAAGGTTTTTGACTAGTCCTAAAACTAGTCTCAAATACGCATTCTTAGTATAATAGACATAAAATAAAATTTTGGACATATCAGGAATACAAATTTTCAAGATCATAGCTATAGTGTTGTTGGGTCCTCAAATTATAATCCTTTTGTCACTTCCTTACTCAAAATTCCTTCCAAAACCTATGCTTATCAACTATCATACACGCCATTCTACCCCTTTTTCCATGATTATCTCTCTAAGCTATATAATTTGTATAACGAAGGATACGTAAGGTAAGATTTTCCATTATAGCTTATTTTCATTCTTTCTTATGCAAATTATTTTAAAAATTTATTATGTTAATATGTCACTACAGAATCATATATTATGTAGCAACTTAATATTTTTGTAGCCACTAATTGTTTTTGTAGCATAATCGTAGTTCTATATGGTTGCGTGCACTCCAGGATGAGATCGTGACTTGCAGATTATTCCAAATCAATACCATATTATCACTCGGCTATCAGCCAAGATCTATAGTCCTCCAAGTCAGCACAGGAGCTAAGTCAAAGTTATGGTCAATGCATGAGCAAGTGGCAGAGTACCCAAGTTGCATCCACACCAAATCATACATGAGGTGGAAATGATATGGAATAGGAGAAATTCATGCAACATTGTCATGAATTTCTCCATATGTGGGTTGAAAAACTCATTTCATACAACCACAAACATTACATATTTGATTTTGTAAATGCATATGTGCAATTTCATAGTTAAATATGTTTTGAGGATCTGTGGGTTTTGGATCTCCAAGATACCATTTTTAATATTGTATCGTTGATTTGATATTAATAGAAATATTTGTTCAACTATAAATTACATGTGTTGTGTGTTTTAATTGTATAAGTCTAGTTCTATAGTTTTCACTAGCAACATTCACCAAGCCAGGAGGCCCCTTGAGTGAGGAGTTTGTTCCTTCTATTTTCAGTTAGTTCCATTTCAATTTATCAGTTGTGTGAATTTAATTTATGTTCTCTCATTTATTGCATTTCGTTTATGATTTATGTGTATAACACATGGGAATACTAATGCACTTAAATTGTTGATTGAATAAAGATTGTTTTACTTCAATTACATAAACCTTCATTAAACAATATGATTGAAATCTTGTAATTGTGTTGAAGCTAATAAGCCAGTAGGTTAACAATTTCAAGTGTTTAGAATTATTTCTGTGGATTTTCATTAAATTTGTTTCTTTAATGTTACATCAACTCTATTTTCTGTAGCTAAGAAAAAACTATGTTTCTACAGCTGAACAGTGAACAATTCTAATTTTGCATAGTAATCATTTAGAGTGGATTAGAAGCTAAGACCTGCATATATTTTGCATGCACTTCATCAATTTACGAATCCATATTGATGATTTAATGTAGCATAGTTCACTTAATTGACTGAATTTTTTGGTGCCGTCGGCATGGAAGTGCAAAAAGGAATTAGTTTTTCTTTTATCATTTTAAATAAATATAGGAATCAATGCATACGAAGAGAGATGGTGAGAATAGAGATAAGAACCTGCACATTCACTATAAGTAGATTTGTAGTGATTATCTCTTCAACCATTTAAATCATGTTAAGTAGAATGCATGAATAGATGTAGAGATCTTAGAGGTAGATTCACTAGCAGTAGGAGTACACCAACCACCAATTCACCCAATCCATCATGTGGTATTGTAAGAGCCACATCATCAGCTAATCCATATGCATGTAGAGTTACAATAGGAGGACAATCAGGAAGAATCATAACTACACAAACAAAAGGCAAAGAAAAAGTTAGAGAAGGTAGTTCCAAATCAGAAAAAGTTCCAACAATATCACAAGAAGTTGTCATACTCCCATCCAATCATCAGGAGGAATAATTAATTAGTGGACATCTAGATATTACACTTTCATAAAATCCTATTGAGGAACCATAACTCTCTGCTTCATCAGAGGAATATGTACATCTTAGACAAGAAAACATGTATGGAATATTTGGAGGTCAATATGGAGAGGAAATAGGACCTATAGATGGATAGGAAGATAAACAAGAATGCCAAAAAAGGTGAGAGGGTACAGGAACATTGGTTGTTGAGGATGAATTTGGATTCCCAATTTTGGATCCAACTGTTGTAGTCCAAATAAATAATATACCACCTTCAATATTGCCAAACTTTCATGGTATGATAATTGAAGACCCAAAAACTTTTCTTTTTGAATTTGATGTGTTATGTCACAACTATGATTATTCTTCTGATGCTAAAAAATTGAAGTTTATTCTAGCCACCCTTAAGGATGTTTCTTTATGTTGGTTTATGGGATTCATAACTAATACTATCAAAACATGGGATGAGATGAGAAAAATGTTCCTTGTAAAATATCATGATTATTGTACAAATTGAGGAATGAGAGAGGAAATGTTTAAAATGACACAAAAGGAAGATGAGATCCTTGAGGATTACTTAGAAATATTTCATTATATTGTTAAACGAGCAAGGCATAATCATTTGGATTTGGATACTCTTAAAATAATTTTACTTCATGGGATTAGAGATGAATGGATTCATGTGCTTAATTCAATGGGTAAAGGAGATATTTCTCACCTAACCTATCCATAAATCTATGACTTATGTATGCAAATCTCTTGAGGAAATTTTAAATATGGTAAGATACCTAGGGACACTATCTTTAGAGTCAACAAATCGACAACTGGTGGGGTAAGTAGAGCTAATATTGGCAATTTATTGGACGATTTTAAAACATATATTCTCAGTACTCTTGGTTCTCAATTAGATACATTGAAAATTAAGCAAAAGAAAGAGGCATAGAATGTAGCCTTAACTATTTATTGTCCAAAATGTATAAAAATACATCCTTTAAAAGAATGCCCTTTATATAACATTGAAATTTGTGGTATATGTGCTAAAAATCATGCTACAAAAAAATCCCCATCTCTATCGAAGCTCAAGGTGGTCTACCAAGAAAATAATGAAGATGCAGAGAAACTTTATTTTGTTTCACCAAAAAAACCTTAGAATCCAAGGACTTCAGGTATATCTCAAGATCTCTCTTAGCAATCCAATTCCTATTATTCAAATCAACAATACCCCCAACATAATTGGACCTTTCCCATGCCTTGGAAAGTATGGCCACCACAACAAGTCCAAACCCAACCTTCGAAATAAGAATGGCAAGGACCTGCCTATGGAACCATGTCTACTCATCCTTATCCTATGCATAAGAAAAACACCCAATACCCTTCACAAACCCAGTATCCCCTACAAATCCAACAAACATGCCCTACTCAGACACAACAGCCATAAATTTCACAACCTCGGCAACTTCAATTACCATCAAATCAACCTCGAAGACCTACCCAACTTCCTACACAACCCATTTCTAAAACCAATAATAAAGTAGCTCAACTCGCTTACAATGTTGAGCTACAAAATTTCCCCACTTATATGATTACTCCTCTTGATCTAAATGACATTCATCTTAGATGAGGAAAACTACTTAATTAGGATGCTCTTATTATTATTGAAGAACCAATAGAGGAAACTCATAATCAAATAAACAATAATGATAGTTATGAAGTAATAAAAAAAACTTATCCATTTCTAATAAATCAAACAAAACAATCTAGTACTCCACCTTTCCCAGAAAGGTTGACATTAGAGAATCAAATTAAACAATTTGGATATGATTTATTAGATGAGTTAAAGAATGTTTGTATCAAAATTCCATTACTGCAAGCAATTAAACACATCCCAATTTATGCTAAGACAATAAGGTAATTTTGTATAAAGAAATCAAGAAGAAAAAATAAAGACCCATAGACAGTGCAAGTTACTGGTAAATTTGCATACCTAATGTTGGATAAAATTTATATGAAAAAATGTGTTGGTCCCGATATCCCCATTGTAAAAATTCATATCAATAATGTTGCAATTTGAAACACATTAACATATTTAGGAGTAGAAATAAATATGATGACAAAAGACACCATGGATGAATTACAATTATCTA